>CM060962.1:156497232-156502232 GCA_030765045.1 Tenodera sinensis
AATTATTTAATAATGAGCGCTAAACTTTTCGTGACTAACTGACATTTTTGTCAACTGCAGTTCCAACTTCAAACGTTTCTCCTCCGTTTTCTCTGAAAGTTTTCTCATTTGATTTGTTCTGAAAAAATCACTTGAGAGAGGGGAACTTCTAAGCTTTCAAATGACCTGAAAAAAGGTTTGGCATGTTATTCTCATCTGGAGATATTTATTCAAAGGTTCAGCGTGATTAACTGACATGAGTTTGTGACTAACTGACATTTGCGAAAATTGTAATACCTTGCCTTTGTTTTACATGGTATGACATATGGTAAATCATAGTGATACGTATTATACGTTACATACATGACTGTAATACATACAGGTGTGTAATTGCATTCATCATTTTGAGAAGAATCATATCCTTTGGAGAAGCATTAAAGTCATGCATCATAAACAGAATAAACAGATGTTGACAGCTCTCATTTCTTATCACAGTTACGTCATTGTAAGTATAAAAAGCTGACTCAAAACCATAACAAAGATGACACATGAGAGCACACAGCACATACCTGTAACACACTATAGTTACTTGATTGGACTCCTTATAGTGCAGGAACGCTAAATGCAGTAACCTCGTAGTACACACGCATATCACTACACTGTTTTTATTTCCGAAAGCTGTGCATCATTCTAACACTTTCCGCACATGAAAGAAAAGCATATTACACAACATTTAAACTTAATACTTTCACATAATGAACCCGCTGAGTGAATGGCATAGGTGAAATGCGTTCAAATCTTTTGTCAAGAAATTCTTTTGTTTCTTCAATTTCAAGCAGAGAAACCTCAAGAATACATATTTTGGTTTTCTTTCTAACAGTATTAACAAATTCTTCAGCACTCTGAATCCTGCTTCCCGCTTTCGCAGCTGTCCATGCCATCCTCTTCACTTGTCCTCCAATCGCATCTACTGCCCCCTTTCCATGATAGGATTGGAAGAAGTGCCATTCAATTTGGATTCCAAATACTTCGGAAAGATATGTCACATGACTCAATGTGTATTTCTGCTTAAAATGACTAGCAGCTCCATCAGAAAACACTTTTACAAGTTCAAGATTCGAAACAATATCCAATATTTCCGAAAATATATTGCTTAAGCAAATATCAACTGCATATTTGTCATGTGATACATAATCAGACACTAAAGCAAAAGATTGTTTCTGAATTTCACCAATACCTTCTTTCCTATACCTGGCAACAGCAGTAAATATTGAGATCTGTGTATTATTCCAGTGGGCAGCTTGAATTTAATTTTGCTCTTTGCATGTGTAGTTCTCAGAGAAGTCTAT
This sequence comes from Tenodera sinensis, assembly GCA_030765045.1. Classification (NCBI taxonomy): domain Eukaryota; kingdom Metazoa; phylum Arthropoda; class Insecta; order Mantodea; family Mantidae; genus Tenodera; species Tenodera sinensis. The sequence goes on from CM060962.1 coordinate 156,498,561, forward strand.
CTGTATCACAGCTTCACTAATTGCAACATTTTCCAGAGCCTTCTTAAAGGCCTTGGATTGCTGTCTTTTTACATAAACATGATTTAGGAAACGTGGCAGGCAATTGGTCAGTTCTTCAATGCAGTCTTTTACAGATCCCTTTTTAACTTCTATTTCCATTCTTCCATTACGTGAACTCCACAGGTTCCACTCGCATGGAGAATTAGCGAGTTCATCCGAAATGTCTGCTCCACTCAATCCCGGGCAGTTGGAGCATCCTCCCTGCATACACTTACTCGATTTCTGATCACAAATCACTTGTGCTATGAACTTACAAAATTCAGTCTCGGTGAGTACGTGATTTTTACACAATGCTTTGAGAAGAAACTTCGTATTTTCATGTATAATGCATGTGCACACATTGTGAGGGATCTGACTTTGAAGACGCACGTAAGCGGGGCGTAATTCAGCGAATTTTGTCAATCCCGCGGACATTTCTTCTCGCTCTTGTGGAAAGAGTGCATGTGCTTCTTTTAATGTTACCACTAGATACCTAATGCAAACTTCTTGTGTTTCTCCTTGAACACGGATTTCAATAAAATCATCTCTTCCAGGAGCTTGATAAGATATTGAATCATCCTGATAGAACTTGATGATTGCACTTTTAAGTTCCTCTGATAGTTGTTTTCCTGATACCAGGACAGAATGCTTTGGTTTTACAACATGTAATCCCTCTTCAACTGCTAACTTACATTTCTTTTCTTTTGCGTAGAGATTGAGGTAATGCTTTCTCAACACGTTTTCTGCACTTTCCAAAATGCTGTCTGGTTTTGAAAGCCGCTGATGTTGATGGAGTATCCTTATCAATCCCTTCTTGGTCTCTTATTTTCTGTCTTGCCCGCTGTGCTTGCTTATGTCTCCTATATTCAGTTTTGAGGTGTTCTCTTCCTTGTTTTGTTTGTTTCAGTATTGCTCTTCCTTTCCTCATAGTCACTTTAATTTTTTCCTTCCATTGTGCCTTGCTCCTTCAGACGTTGTTTGTATTCACGTTGTCTTTGGGCTGGTGTTTTAGCCATGGAGTCAGAAACGGACTGATACGTCTATCCTGACTGAAGTCTCACAAGCACTGTACGCGTATGACGGCCACAGGGTGCTCGCACTGTCCGTTAGTCACGTGTTTTGTGAGAAAACGAATAATTGTAGAGGAAAACTTTCTGATACTTTTTTATTTGTTATATTGTAATGGTGCAGAATCAAAAAGGATATTTTTTTCTGTCTATTACTTTTCCCTGTAGAGGACTTTATCCTTATTTACTGTGACTAACTGACATTGACACACAGTAATAATTAAACAGGCTCTAAGGATTTTTTATAAATGTCGAAAATTATTAGCCATAAACACGTTTCGAAGACGAAGAGTCGTGTGATGTACAGAACAAAAAAATTAAAACAGTTGTACATAGCTCCTGAAATATTGATATGAAAATCACTGTTATTCATGCTTATTTTTAGTGTTTTGGAAATATATGGGCAAGAAGTGAAATTTGGACCCATATTCACGTCAAAAACATTTATTTTTCACTTTTTAAGATACTTTGGAGTATCTAGCATCATCTTTCCTCAGTAAAAAGAGTGGAACATTAATTTCAAATTTTAACACTCAGTATGACATATTCGTGGAATTGCTCTATACAAGTTTCACACATTGTCAAAATTAAATATTTACATTTACACATACAGATATTTACATAAACATGTTTACAGTTCATCAAGAGAATAGAGACATTTTTGGATCAAATAATTTTTTAAACAAGTTTTAAAGTTACATTTTGTTATAGTTTTAATCTCTAGAGGTAATTTGTTGTACAAAATTGTTCCTATTACACTTATGTCTTTAAATACAATTTGCTTACTACACGTATATCTATGGTAATTTATGCTACTTCTTGTACTATATCCATGAATATCGTTATTTTTTGTTGGACACTTATTTTGTATATATAGTATAGTCCTATACACATATAGAGAGTAAACCGTTAATATTTTGTGTTGTTTAAATGCATTCCTACAAGATTCCCTAAATTTTAAATTACTAATAATTCTGGTGCATTTCTTCTGTAAGATCAATAACTCATCCATATGCATCTTTGCTGCACTTCCCCATACCTCAATCCCATAATGTAGATGTGGATAGATTCCACCGTAATAAATCATTTTTAATTCTTCACTGCCTGATGTATGTTTAAAAAACCTTAAAAGATAAATAGATTTGCTAATTTTGGTACCTATAGCATCTAGGTGTTGTGCCCATGTAAGCCCACTGTCTATCCATATTCCTAAGAACTTTATGCACATATATTTTGTCACAATTTTTATTCTCAATCACAAGTGATTGTTCCAGTTGTTCTTGTTTTGAGAGATCATACTTCATAAATTTTGTTTTATCCATGTTGCATATGAGATTATTCATTCTAAAGTAGTTTAATATTTCATTGGTACCCAAAGCTATTGTTTCCATTAAAGATAAATTACAAGACCCCCAAAAATTTGCTGTAGTGTCATCCGCATATGATGTTATAATGGCATTTTTTGGATGATTTATATCATTAACATATAATAAAAACATTAAGGGACCCAAAACTGACCCTTGAGGTACCCCATATCTTACTATTCCCTGTTTTGACTTCACCTTTGACAGACGCGTATCATTTTTAACATGAATTTCAGTTATCTGTTTTCTATCTAACAAGTAAGATTTACAAATTTCATAGGCTTTTCCTCTTATTCCATAAGCTTCCAATTTATAAAGTAGCAGATCATGCTTTACGCTATCAAAAGCCTTCGAGAGGTCAAAAAATAATGTGCCTACCTTTTTATTCTGTTCTAATAAACTTATGACCTGATGGACATAGTCAACAACAGCAGTTGTAGTTGAAAACCCCTTTCTAAATCCATGCTGAAATTGTCAAAATACATTTTCCTTATTTAAAAATTCTAGCATCCTGACTAGGAGAACCCGCTCATATATTTTCCCAATCTCTGAGGTTAGAGTTATTGGCCTGTAAATTATTTATATCTAATTTCTCCCCTTTCTTATAGATAGGCCTTACAATACTCGTCTTTAAACAATCTGGAAATATTCCCTTTTGTATAGAAAAATTGATAAGATGCTCCAATGGTTTTGCTATTTCATTCTTGCAGTATTTTAGTAACATTGGACTAATTTCATTCCAGCCTAAAGTACTTTTACTATGCAGAAGCCCAATTATTTTGATAATTTCATGTACATCTGTAGGTTTTACATACATTGTTGATTTTACAACATTTCTAATAATGTTGTTGCTTTTCCCTGAACTTTGTTGTGTTAAGTTTAAATAAAAATTGTTTATATACACACAAATTTTTTCAGGATCTTTCTCAATGTTCCCATTTATTTCTAGTTGGAAATTTTCTGCTTCAGTATTTTTACTCTTACTTTAGTTTACAATTTCCCACAATGTTTAAGATGTATTTTTAGAGTTTTAAATAGTATGTCTATAATATTTCTGTCTAATGAGTTTTAACTGATTTAAATACTCCTTCCTATATTTACTATACTTCTTTTTAAATACTTCAAAAGAGGTAGATTTGTATAATACATAACAATCAGTAATATAACTAGGACCATTAACTTTAATAATTCCATTCCCCACT
>CM060962.1:156509732-156517232 GCA_030765045.1 Tenodera sinensis
AAGCGGAAGTCTTCATCCCTGCGCCCTAGTACGCCACTCAAACATATCTTCACGCGAGGATACAGTTTGTGAGCCGTAGATACTACACAAAGCATATTTTCCCTTATTTCATCTGGACTCTGCAATGCACTAAGGTTGTTTGTTCCGGAATGCAGTATTAAGACGTCTGGATCATCCTTATTTTTTATAAGTATATTTTCGAGATGTTCTACTCTCATTCCCGGGTAGCAGTAGACTTTTGCATCCCCATTTAGGTATTTACTCACATGACGAACCATAGAATCACCTATTATTACGGCCTTCTGTTTCTCATATAGCTGTTCTCCCACATGCGGTGAAAATGAATTATTTATCACTTCACTATCACTTGTCAAACTATATACACTTGTTTTGGGGTTATGTTGCTCCTCAGCGTATTCTTCCAATGGTAAAAACTTATTCTGAAGAGTAATAACACCAGGTTGATGCTCCTGTTGCAGGTTAATACTACTTCCACACGTTTGATGACGCTTCCTTTTCGCTGTGTCCCAAGATTTGCTCTCATTTTCACTTTCGTTAACCCTTTCGTCTCATACTTTTTCATTTAATTTTGCATTTAGAACCCCATTTTCTTCTTTAATTACTTTTATTTCACTTTTTAACTTATGGATTCTATTGTTTGCCACAGTGAGGTCATTCATAAGCCTCTTTATTATTAGCTGTAGAGACACAACACTTTCTGAGCAAGAATAGACTTGTTCTGAACTGCTTGCACACATGTCACACAATCACTGTTTCTCATGTCCACATGTCTCATGTGTAAAGATGTGGTAGATGTTTAGTGTTTCAAATTCCAACTCATCTATATAAAGAATAAATAAGTTTACATAAAATACAAATGATTTTTCAATATAACTTGTGAAACTTTAATAACATTGGGTCATTGCTTTCATAAATAAGTTATTTAATTTATATTTCCTGCAAAAGGATATGAAAATGTAACAGCTTAGGCTTTCACGGCCTTTCTTCACTGGGATTCCTCAGAGGCAATCAACTCATAATGGGCGAAACATCAGGTGCTTCATCATCTATTCGACCATAGTCAATAAGCCTGGAAACTTCTTTCTACTGGATCAATGCCAGCCTTGAAAGCCTAAGCTTTTACATTAGATGCCTGATGGAGACACGGTTGAAATGTCAGGTGTTTCATCATCTACTAGACCACGACCAATCAGCCTGGAAACTTGCTTCTACTGGATATGAAAATGTACTATAGTACCTCTGACTACAATTAAATACCCCCAATAATTGCTGATATTTTCTTTCTGCATTTTAATGTAAGTGCAATACATGTGTTCCACCACAATGTTACACCCATCAACATCCATGCAAACCAATCATTGTTTACTTTACTTTGACCAATGTTTTTCTTGGCACAGAGAGAACTTAAACTTAGATAACCTCTGACATAGGACTCCTAGCCAGTCATGTTCAATATTTTAGCCAACTGAGCTACAAACTCAAGATCAGATAAGAAGTTTTCAATAACACAAGTATCCATTCTATACCACCCAGTTCCCAAAACTGATTTCAACTGAAAATAAATTGGTGAGCGAAAGACTTAATTGATATAGAAACATGTCTGTTGCTAGGCTGTGTTGGCAATGCTGATAATGTTTCCTACATTACTGATGCTTTACTAGAGCTGGATATATAAGGGGAGCGAGCAAGTGCCAGTACAATGCCTGAAATTTCAGTTGTACTGTGCAATTATTCTACCCTTGGTTCTTTACAGATGTGAAATTTGGGGAACAGTGGAAAATTCCACCTTCGTGAGACTCCAGATGCTATACAACAGGATACTAAGGATGATATATGGCATTGGCTGCAGATTCTAGCCCACATCCTACATGAACTTGTGAACTTTCTGGGCAGATATGACTAGGGTTACTAGACATCTCGAAATACCCGGACAGGCCCTACATTTTAACCAGTTTTTCGGCACCCAGGGAGAATTTTTGAAAAGTCTATAATGTTCTACATTTTCAGAAACAAGCACTGATTGTTAGAAAATCAACTTCAAACTAGGAAAATAAAAATGAATAATTGGTTATTAGCTGCAACTGCAGCTTGCTATGGCAACATGGCTACAGTCAAAGAGTATATTCATGTATTAATAGCATTGAATGATAGATTGGCAATGCAGTATTTTAGTGAAGTACAATTTTAAGAACTTTAATTGTATTTAATTTCTTGATTATATTTTAAATAAGCTAGATGTTTTGCGCAAGATTACTTCTTCAGAGAAGTATAACGGACTGTTCATGATCACATTTAACACTATGTTTCAGGATTTTAAGAAAATATAAGTGTATATGCCTATGGGTATATATGTTGTTAGCTAATGCTGGATTTCTGACAATGAAGTCATTAATCCTCTTGCTCTCCAATATTTAAAGGGTATATATAAATAGCATTTAAATTATAAATTTACATTATTTTTGCATTGGCCGACAGTTTGTCCTACATCTTGTCCCACATTTTTTACCATTGTGTCCTACATTTTTTCCATTGTGTCTTGCATTTCCATAAAATAATCTGGTAACCCTAGATATGACCAGAGACAGTAGCACCATTTTCCATCATATAAACTACCAAGGGACATAATGGGTCCCCTCAGGTGACCACAAGATGAACAAGAGACATAAGCCCATTTCCAAAATGGGGTTAATTGAAAACTTAGTGGTTCACCCCCTCAGAGAGTGACTACTAACTAAAATCAGGCGGGAGGATTAGCATGAGCAGCTGATTGTTTGGCACAATCCACCCATGGGTCAATCCCAATCACCCCTCACAACTATAAAAACCCAGAAACCCAAAAATCCTTTACATTTTACTGTAGAACATGAAACCACCCTCATCTTGCAGGTTAAGCTGATCTGTATGGGTAAACCCCGGTTGACTAGGACTTTGTCTGACGTCTGGCCACTTGTACAAAGTCTACTTGAGAAGTCACACATTCACCTCAATGAAGCAACTGTAAGGCTTGTTTACCAAACATCAACAGCTCATTGGGCCCAAATGACCTGGCTGTCGGCAGACTCTACCCACCTCACTCACTCACACTCACTCACTCACTCACTCACTCACTCACTCACTCACTCACTCACTCACTCACTCACTCACTCACTCACTCACTCACTCACTCACTCACTCACTCACTCACTCACTCACCCAGCCACCCACCCACCCACCCACCCACCCACCCACTCACTCACTCACTCACTCACTCACTCACTCACTCACTCACTCAATCACTCACTCACCCACCCACCCACCCACCCACCCACCCACCCACCCACCCACTCACTCACTCACTCACTCACTCACTCACTCACTCACTCACTCACTCACTCACTCACTCACTCACTCACTCACTCACCCACCCATCACGCTTTTCACAAGCTCTATACCTAATTCATGTTTGAGGCTTAATGTTTTGGCTAGAACTCTAAATTGTAAATTGAAAAGCTTAAGTGAAAATAACCACTCAAAGACTTGGATATGTTGATTTAGTAGTATGGTCCAAACTAAAGAAAGCCCATCGTTATTAAAAGAGCATGCTAACTGTTTTAAAGTTTCTGAGTAAAGTTGAAGCCTTGGTTAGAAAGGCATTAGTATAATAAGTGTAATAAATTGCAGCTATTCATTTGTAGTGAAAGCAAATTATACATTATAATACACTTATCCATTTTACATATAAAGGGCGCAAGGTACCTGTGCACCAAATTAAAAACAGAAATATATATCAATGAGCCTGTTAAAATGTTTTACATGAGTTTTTGCAACAAAAAAAAATACATGTTTAAATTGCTATGCATTTTTTAACACTGTGCTTCTGTAATGTCACCGATATGTGCTCCCTATGCGGTCAGCCAATTGTTGGCAATTCTGTTATGATAAAGTGGAAAAACAGGAGTTTGTGTGTGCACTTCTAATGTACACAGACTTCTGCTAGTGTTGAATCTTACTACCTACTCAAGCTCATTTGCGGGGAGATGAAGCATGGATTTGTGTGATGGGTAGACTGAATTTCTTGTAAATGTTCTATTAACAACCTTAGTTATATTGTACCCTTAATTTGTAACTTATTTTCATAACTTTGTTTGCAAAATAATTTTAATCCCCTATTAGAAGATCTACAATAGGTATTCTTACATAAATCCATTATTGTGAAACCATCACGATACCTCACAATCACAAGAAATACAAGTGCACTTTACTCTTCTTCTGCTAATTGCTAAAGTCAACCAGAATGCTTGCTTGGGCTTGCCCTCATTGCAGCAGGTAGAAGCTGTGAATCCCTCACCCCTCTCCTACCTACAAAACTTTGAGCACTCGGATGTGTGCATGAACAAGGCAAACAGCATTCTACCTTAGTCGGCCTTGACAAGCTGCCCGCTGCCAACAGTGCTTTCATGTGAATTGTATGGAACTCTGCAGTGAATTAGAAATTACATTTGGAGAAGAATATTCACAGCATTTTAAAAGGAAAGAAAAAGAAAGTGGTATTGATCTTTTAAGATAGGTTCAGCCTTACAGACTTAATGGACCTTTCACCTCTGCTCATTTGACAAAAGATGTTTGAAGCTATACAGTGCCTTGCCATGTGTTGGCACCATTTTAACATTTTCTTTTTCGTTGTATGCTTTGACCACCTTTCAATTTCACCTATCTTCTGCTGTGGGTGATGATGTATCAACCTCTGCTATCATCCAGCTCTCTTTTGTATTAGCATACAAAGAAAGGAATGTGACATATTTTGTTTCTCAAGGTACCATCGAATTGTTAATAATTCATTACAACTAGTTTAATAATTAAATGTAACACCTGAGTAATCTGATGTATCAACTAAATGAAAATAATAAATTCCAACTGATAAGACATTCTGTGACTTCACTATCAATTAATAAGCACTAATGTTATTTACCTGTGTTCAGTTGATTGCAGCAACATCTGTCATGTCCTACCTCTTTCTTACCACTGCAGTGTGCCAGCATCATGTCAGTTTGTGGTGTAGCCCAGTTGCAAATACAGTTTAATGTAACATTTCAATCTTAATTCTGGCTAAACTCTTAGACTTATAAGAAAAAGACCTGAGGTGAAATTTGTTCTGAAAATGAAATGCTTATGTTTATACAACAACCAGCTCTTCATTCTTAGCCATTGGCATGCTAGGCCATTCTAAACCTGTAGTAGAAATATTCTTTTTTTTCCTAATCCATTTCTTAATGAGTAAAATTGCAATAGAATTAATTGATGCATTTATTATGTAGAATATTCTCTTAACACATGATCCATCAAGTACCCTCCACCTTGTACAGTGTTTATTAGCATATTATGCCTGATAATAAATCCAATTTGTTGTTATAATTAAATGGATAAAGTGGCTCATATGTTCCATAACAGTCCAAATCCTCTCCCTGTTATGTAGACCTTTAAGACAATGTATATGGATGTAGACCTCAGGCTTGAAGCATAATCAGAAGAAAAAAAAGCCTTATTAGTAAGATAGAAGGATGTGTACTGCAATGACGAAGGAATAAACTTTATATTTTGGAGTTCTGAAGATCATGTATAATATACATTTTGCATTATTTATACACACCACATTCATGTAAAGAGTGTTGCAGCACTCAACCACACAAATCTAAAGGGATGCAAGATAGTAAACAGTGATTTTGGGAATGGTAATTATAGTGTGCAAACTCAAATTTCTCTACAGTGATGTCACATCTAAAATGTGGTAGCAGGTCACTTATTCGGTGGCCACTCAGTCTCAAGATCAAAGTGGGCAAGCAGTCACAGCATGCTTGCTATTGCTATGAAGCTCAGTGCTTAGAGTGTGGAATTTGTCCAGTTCTCACTGTCTCGTTACTCATGTGATCTAGTACAATTTTCCGTCACTTCACTTTCCTTCGTGATGTAGCCACGTAATGGAAAATACATGAAGCAGCCTCTTCTTCCTGTGATTCACTCACTGGAGAATTGAACACAAGACATCTAATCTCTTGCAGAAGTAGCATTCATTATATGTCACAACTGTTGTAAAACTGCACTGGATGTCGCATCAAAAATGCACTCACTAGCGCAGTCGCTCATGTGCAAATATGTTGGCTTATATGTTGCTTGATTTTTCACAAAACATTCTAGAACCTTCTAGAGAGAAACTTCTAGAAGATTCTGGTAATCTGTTGATAGCACTTCTGGAGTTTGTGCTGAACGAGAGCTCTACCATGTCTTCTTATTTCTAGTTAGATCTTCAGATGCCCGGCACCAACCTTCTGATAAGTTTGGGATATAGCCGTTGCATCACATAGCTCCCTCCTCAGAGCTTGCCTCCCGAACAGCTCCGCATATGCATAAAGATTAACAAGACAAACCACCAGTTTCCTCCAGAGTTCATGCCAAATGCGGTATACCATGTCATTGATCCAAGCGATTATCATATACAGGTCATCTCAGCAGAGTTACAACTTCCCTTTGGTCCTCGTAGGATGACAGGGCCACACAAGGTCACCCTCCTGGAATCCGGTACTGGTCACTAAATGGTCATTGCGTGCTTTCAGTTTTCATCCTGTCACTTGTCAGCTTTGGGTGTCTCCTGGTAAGGAGGTGGTTGTCTTCTGGCTATTCGTTGGTGTTCTGACTCTCTACCATTGCATTTCCAACTACGTGACTGGAGACCACAACTTGCTGCTTAGATGTCGCATAGCTGCCACCACCTCTCCACATCACTTTGCAAATACAAATTATAGAATCAGTGACATAGTTTCTTCATGGTCATGTTTTCACCCAGGTGCCCTCCAGTAGTATCGGAATGGGTTTCTTCAAGGACTTATTTCAATTTGCTCTTTAGGAGCACTAGCTGCTCCACTTTGATTTTTCCGTTTGCAGACTCCTACACTCAACACATGGCCTATGCCTCAATCCTCAAGTTGCTGCCTCCTCAAGGTCTTGTCTCAATCAGCTGCGGGTTGCACCATAACCAGGTGTAAATATGCAAGACTCTCCTTGGCCTTGGTTTTCAAGGTCGTGGACTCAAACCTGGCAGAGGGAAAAGGATTTTTTTGGGGGTCTAAAAATGCTTAGCATGGCTCCCTTCGGAAGGGAAGTAAAGTCGGTGGTCCCCTGTCATAAATTTATGGCACATAAAAGAACCTCAAGCCTGATAAAAAGGCCTCTGAGCAAAATTGAGCGGTCACTAAGGGACTCTGAGAACCTCAGCAGTTAAAGAGTATCCATAAATAAAAAAGTCAGTTTCAGTTTCAACTGTCAGGCTCTGATTGCCATTTGCTTGGCAAAGCCTTCGTGGGTGTACATGTGGGTTAGAATGGCATCTTCCTTCTCAATGTTCTTAGGCCAAGCAAAGGGAGGAGCCAATTTTTTCCTGAAATTAGCTCTTAGCAATCTTCTTGACCCTCACAGTTTGCTTGTAGGTGTCCAAGGCTTTCCATAACT
>CM060962.1:156524732-156744732 GCA_030765045.1 Tenodera sinensis
TGAGCTAATCAGAGGTGAAGGCTTTATAAGGATGACCTAAAATCATCATCCCATAGCCGAAAATCGAACCATGGATCCTCAGCATTTACTATTTCTAAGACTTTTTAAAGATCTGACTACAGCTTAAGCCTTCTGTGTTCCCCTTGTACTACCATGGAATGTGTAACAAAACAATTTCTGCATATGTCTATATAAATTAATAAGAAGATAGAAGAATAAGCTTTTTTAAGAACAGTTTATAGAAGAGTGGGCAGAGAAACTGATGTGAATGCAACATATCAGAGTTTTCCTCTCTTTACTACAAGAGCATTAATATTGCACTTAACTGCTATTCAAGTGTAACTACATACTTTGAGCTACACATTAAAAAGAAAGTATTTTTAGAAAAAGTTCAGTTGGCCGGTTTGGTCATTTGATCAATCATTCCCTCTGATGATATCCAGATGAATTTAAAAGTTGGGTAATTGACTTCCAGGATATCAAAGTTCATCAGGAAAGTGGAAATTATTTTATGTAAATCTTTTCCCAAACCTCCAGATTTGAATGTTGATTAACAGATTTTAATAACTGTAGTGTTTGTTTAATTTCAAGGTGTTTTGTTCCTCAAATGGACTACTACAACACACTTATCTATCAGTTAATATTTGATATTTCTTCAAAGTTCTTCAAATCCAGTGACTAAGTCTCTCTTTCTTTTTCAAACATAGATTTTATGCATTTTGCACATTATATTTTGTAGCTGCCTGATTAATTTTCTATTACTATTTTATCTCTGTTGGTGGACATGATTTTGGCACCATCTTAGTTCCCTGCAACAATTACTGTGCTGAACACCTCATGAAGTGCTTATGCATTTTCTTGAAACAAATGTGAAATGTTAGATACAGCTACATATTTCCAAGACTGCTGTGGCACTGACATTAGCAGATGATGGAGAGCATGTAACTTCTCATTTTCCAATATTTAACAGCAGATGCAATGAATGCACAGATATTACCTTATAGCATATATAACAGTAGCAGAAAGGCATTGTGTCTATTTTATTTATATTCTACTGGGAGCATACCAAACTGGATATTCAAATATCAATAAATTACTGTTGATTACCTATATTTTGGTGCAAGTGTTTCCCATTATAAATGTATGTAAGAGCAGAATGAAAGTCAGTTATTCAAGTTTAAAGCAAGTACATATTATCCAATCTTGTGAGTTATTACTATTTCTGTGCTATAATGTGCTTATACAGGGTGTTACGTATAAAAGTGCAGGTATTTTTATTGGTCATTGAGGACAGTGTCATTAACAATACTACAGCAATATTTGCTTAATTTCTAAACTTACAATTTTACTTACTAAGAGTTGTATGTTTTCAGATTGGTTAGAACCTCTAAGTAGGCATAGCACAGAAGACATGACACAGAGTTGGCCAGTCTTGTCATAACAAATGGTGTACAGCAAACGAATTCCGATCCTTTCTGCAAGGCCAATGCCCTCACAATCCCTAGGTCAGTAGGTCATGCATTAAAGGTTTGAAGCAAAACAGATACTCTATACAACAGACATTATTAATTTTGCAGTGCAGTTATCATCATCCAAAAAACATCAAGTAGTACTCTTTGTGATTGGTTAGTGGGAAAACTTTAGAAGAAGAGAAAAAACAACTAACACACCAAAGTGGGTACAAATTAAGGTACCAAATTATCAAAGTATCTGTATTTATACCCCTAACAGCCTGTATATTTTGCACTATTTAAACATATTACAGCAAATAAAAAGCAGCTCTGAGAAAGGAATGGTGAATAGTAAAAACTGTAAATAGGAAAGTACAAATGATGAAACCTATTTTAAAGCTCACTAAGTCTTTTGTACATCAGAAGATGAATATGTGCTTTGTGTATACAAATATTCAGACTCCTAATTCACAATCTTTCACGTTCAATCACTAAGAAAATTCTGAAATATTATAGGTAGAGCCTGAAGTTTGGGCACTTATTTTGATTAAAATAGGCAGGCAAAAAGAAACTTACAATACCAAAAATAGGCAGTAATGTAATCAGAACAGTTATTTATTAAGCATGGAAACAGAGAGCAATCCTATTCTTTGTTAACAAAAACAGCTAAGACAATTAATAAAATGTTTATCATATAAAGTACCTACTGTTACTTTTTTGATTACAAGCACAAACAAGATGTTTTTTTAAGGTGTCAACTTAGTTAGCCACCTGTCAGGAAGAATATTATTTGTCATGGAAAAAGAACAGTTTACTTCCACTGAAGTGACCGAAGCACATTTAAAACAAGCTATCTCAGAAGGACTCATCTTGCTTACAATAGAATGTTCATCTTGGAGAATATCACAAATGTTAGGCAATACATCACTTATATAGGCTCACCTTAGCACTCGCAACATGTTTACACTTTTCAGTGATACTTTTTCCTTTCTCTGCTGATACTTGCAGCAGTTGATTTATTGCATCTTCAGAGATCACCATAGATGACACTAGCATATCACCATTTTTCTCCAAATTCAAGATTGCTTCTGGTACATCACTATAATGTGCTGATATAAGCACCAGATCATTGCTGAGTTGTCCACTGTACTACAAATTCTTTACTTCGCAAACTGAAGCAGCTTTATCTTCTGATAGAGCATCAGATACCTCACATATCTTACCAAAATTGTTGCTATAATATATAACTGCAGAGATCCAGGTTCCCCATCTGATGAGAGCTGATTGTGAAAGTAAAGCGAGCTCTGGTGCCACGTCCTTAAAAACCCACATTCTGGAGGGTAATTTTAGGAAGACCTTCTTAGTGTTTGAAACCAGCTTATCCACAAGAGGATACATACTTCTTAATTCTTTGCGACTCTGTGCAACCCATGGGCTAGGCATGTGAGATAGAGCATTTTTGATCCGATTTTCTTTTCCTCAACTCCAATTTGGACCTTCTGCAGAATCTCTTCAAAGCAGACATTCAAGTAAATTTTCATAGTGTGGATTCTGACAGAATCTCTTCTTTAGTGCACTTCTACAGATACATTCTGAGGGATTGCTTTTTCCAGTTTCCAGATTAGAATTCCTGAATCCAAGAAAGCCTTGCATAGATCCAGGGAAAATTGAGATTGTCTACTGGATATTGCAACTAAAACTAAACTAAACCCCGGCGTGACAGCCCACGAGGGGCCAAGACCTACCGCCCAGCCGCTGCATCCCCACCTCTGCCCACTACAGGCATCATTGGTGAGGTGCAGTACTGGAGGGTGGGACGTGGTCAGCGCCCCGAGCCCTCCCAGCCAGTTATGCGGTCTTTTAGACCTGGGGCCGCTACTTCTCCATCAAGTAGCTCCTCAATTGGTCCCCCCGGGACCTAACAAGGCTGAGTGCACCCCGTGCCAGACCTCCCAGAGGGGATAAAATCCCCATGCCGGGGATCGAATCCGGGTCCTCCACACCAGAGGCAAGCGTGCTACCAACTGCGCTATGGAGGCGGTCAGATATTGCAACTACTGTTGATATTAAAGTGGCCTTAGGCTCGGCCATTTTAGAAACCTTACACTTATGTTTTAGTGTTGCAAAATGTTGAGTTATAAAGTACCTTTTTTCATGATTAATAGATTTTTCACAAATTTTGCAAAAGAGTATTGTTTCATCAGTAGAAAGTGCATCTGAGCTGAATTTTCAAACAGAGCCATGTAATTTACTACTCAATAATGAACTTAATTCTGGCATGATAAATAAATCAACACAAACACACTAACAAGTTCAACAGCAGACTAACAGGTTATTTGTATAAATATTTTACCTGTTAAGAGTAGTAAATATCTTCGTTTCTCTGAATTAGATGCCTTAGCTCTTGCATAATGTCAGCATCACAAGAAGAAGCATGTTAGAAACAATAGCTCATGGAACCTGAAGTACTTTCCTCTTCCTGTCTCTTTCCTGGTGTTTATTATGTCAGGTGTACCCTACATTCCCTTCATAGATTCTGCTGTTTTTGAGTTGATTCTAACTACTCTTTTTGGGTAATTTAAATATGTTTAACACTTCCTTACAGCTTCCCCACAAGTATATTCCATAGACTAAACATTAATGAAACATTGAGAAATATTCTAGATACCTTATACTCGTATACAGTGACTGTTTTAGTAGGATAAATATACAGAACAGTGTGCAGTTCCAAACAGAGTAAAATTTGTTTTCCTGGTCATTGAGTAAACTGATTAATTTGCCATTTTTGCAGTTGTGTTTGGATTGTTGGCAGAGACATCTCTTAGAATTTCCATAAAGAAATCTTATAAATAATCACTTTTTGGCATTCTTGATATTAATTCTGTTGTTCAGTTATACAAGTTGTGTGCACAATACATGAGTATTAGCCTTTAAATCCTGACTACATTATGAAAGACTGCTTTCAATTTACTATGTTGCAGCCACATGCTTTTCATATCCAATATGTGCTGTCATCTGATGACCTTATTTGGAGTGATGATGTACTACAGAGCATGCATATATACCGATCCAAAGAATGTGTGCATACTGTTTAGTACACAATGACAAGATTGTATAATCTTGTTCTGGTTTTCAGAGTCTAGGTTTTATTTCAACCCACTTCAAATTATGTTAGAAAATCTGATAGGAAGCTCATCTTTGCAGAACAGTTACTCAATGGGATCAGATCTCAATGTGTTCATAGAAGAAGATTTTCTCTCATCTAGTGTCACTGATCAACCCCAGGCAGATCTAAGCTAGAATGCTGGCAAAAGAGAACAACTTCTGCCCCAACAAGTAGAATTTGACTGTACTTTCAATGATGTCCCAGTAAGAAAATATCTACCCTTGGGAATTCCATATATAAATCCTTCTCCATATAGAATATATATTTGAAGTCAAATAAAAACAGAAATCAGGCATCTTCTGGGATTAATAAAATATTGCCCTGTTCCAGAAAGAACTCCACTTCTGAAGAATTCAAAAAGAAGACTGCATCTGAAGAAACAGAAGATAAGTCTGTTCTCTGTCCAGGATGCGATGAGCAGTATGATGACCCAATTGTATAAGACTGGATCCAGTGAATTAAGTGCCAGGGATGGTGGCATGAACAATTCTCTACACTTGAGGTGACATAGCTTAGTGGTTTCATTTGCGCTTCTTTTGCTGAGGTCTGTGGCTCAGTTCCCAGCTTGGGGTGGCAATTTTAACTCACCCTATCCAAGCCTTCACTTCTGACTAGTTCAGGCTAAGTATCCTCAACACCCAACATGGCTCAAAGTTCACAGTAAAAATGGTAGGTCCTCTCATTCCACTCTATTGTAATCATCACCCTACCACAGAATGGACAGTGTACAGAAAGGAAAGCTTGAGTCGGCTCCTTTGATCTGTATGTACCCGCTGCATTGCGCACTTTGCCATATTGAAACCAAGTTAACAAAGCTATTGCTACTTCCTACCAGGGCTCGAAACAAGCAGCTTTACGAAACGGAGCTCTTAATCTAGCCGGCTAGATGAAAACTTTTACGAAAAGAAACGCTAATGAAACCAAACATATGATTAACTCAGACTAATACAATCTATTTTCCCTCCAATGAAGAAGTTTACTCACTAAAATGAGCCAGAATGATACATAATAATTCATATTGGAAACTGAAGACATTCATACGTTTACAAAAGGCGCTCTGTTCTTACACAAAATTTCAGGGCAATTAAAATTTGAAAAAAAAAAAAAAACAATAATGCATGAAAGCAGAATGAAACCAACAAAATTTTGTTTTCATCTTATATGTATTAACAAAGGAAGCCCTAGTAATAATAAATAAGTTGAAAATAGTAAGCAGTAATTAATAAGTAAGTGGCTCATTAGCTGCTTATATTTACCACAAGAATAAAAATCTGATGTGTTGCACTCACATGACTTTCTCTACTCTTGTACTAACCATTCTTACAAACTCTTATTCCTATATCTTTTTCGTGTTAGTTAAGATAAACATTTGTACAACATATCTTATTGCTTATTTCCTTGTAGGTGCAAGGGTAATATTAGAATATAGTAGGCTTTGTGCGATAGTCAAATGTTTTAAAGCTTTGGGATTGTGTTGTCTTTGCACACTTAACATATAAAAAAATGAATTTCACTTAAGTTCTAAGTTTTCTGAAACTCACACACATAAAAAGGAATATCTCCATAATGGTTCACCACACAAGAAAATTTATTCAGACATAAATTGTGTATTTTAGCAAGATCTACATTTTTTGTACAGTATGGTTTGGTCTATCTCTAACGGTTTACCAGTTATTCAAAAGTTGTCCAGAGTAAATATGACTACAGGGGCTATAACCAGAAAATTCAAGATATACATTTGATTTTTCATAAAAATATCTCAAACATGTGACATTTTAATCAAAATCGTTAGAGCCATTTTTAAGAAAATCAAAATTTTTCGAAAAATGTTCCATGTAAAGGGTAGTTTAGGGTGGGGCTATTTTCTTCAAAATCTTCGTGTCGCCTCCATAAAAGACATTAAACTTAAATACCAACTTTGGTTTTTAACCGACTTTTCGTTTTTGAGTTATGCTGTCCACAGACTGACACACAGACACACACACTGACCTTTTTCTAAAAATGCTTTTTTTGGATTCAGGGGGTCTCAAAACATATATTTCCGGTGAAATCTCGACATGGAATTTTTGGGTGGAATACAATACTTCCCCTACTTACCAGCAGAGAAAGTAAAAATGCAAAAAATCTTGAATCAGATTTTGCATACAATGAATCATAAAGTCTTGTCATACATAGCAAAAGAAGTAAATAAACTCATTGTAAACTTCATGATATGTTTCCTCCTTTTTTTTTCCTCAATGTTTAGTCGCGATATGACTTTTATGTTGAAGCGACTTCAAATAATAAATAAATTAAAAAAAAAAAAAAAGTAAATAAAACACAAATGTAGAGCATGGTGCAATAACATAAATCACAGCAGTGACTTTACAGAATATACACTGTATGGCAAAAGTTAGGATTATTTTATATTAAGGGCTAAGGAGATCTAGGAGTGGTCTTTTTATATCATGTCTATTTGCACAACATAAAATAGTTACTATAAAACATACAATTGCATTTATTTTATTTCACCTTTTTACAATAAAACAACAAAGTCTGTGTACATTCACATGACCTACTCTGCCAACATTACACTATTGCAGCATTAAAGAAAAATAGTGCTCAGGTGTGCCATTGTACTTTTGTCTTGCTTGTTTAATCTGCATTTATGAAGCAACTACAGCAGCAAATCCTATTATTCATAGATGTGTCACTTTTATTAATTTGTAATTTTTTTTACTTTTATTTTTATTTTTCAAATCTCTATTTACAAACTTTAAGAAATAAAACATTCTCATCCTGACAAACAACCTTATTAAATAATGCATGGGAAAATCCTTGCATGGGTGGCTGAATTGCACATTCTCCATTAAATTAATCAATACCTTTCCAACATTATTTGTTGTCATTAATCTGAGAATATTGCCAGTGAAAATGCTCTCCAGATATTCAATGTAGGTTATAAAGGTTGAACTTGGACATTTTAGATTTCAAAAAGTATCCATATTCTTGTTCTCGTATGCTTTAAAATGAGAATACAGATTTGTATAGTTAAAATTATTTGCTTCTTCTTGTGAATATGCTACACATATATCACATTCATGGTTGGTTAAGCATTTTTTAATTTAGTACCCACAATCATACTGGAGTGCATTTGTACCGGCTAAATTGTCCCTGTAATCTATACAGTTCACAATAATGCTTTTTAAAACTGAATTCTTTGTTACACACAATTTCAATGAACTACTGTTGTCATTGCAATTTGAAAGCAGAGTGTCAAAATCTTCAGCATAGTTTGAAGAGTTTGAATGCGGAAAGTAACTGAACTGAGACAAACTAACTTTTTAAATGCCCTTTTAAATTGTATTGGAGTAGGATTGCATGAGTTGCCTCCTTGTTGGCATATACTACCAAAAAGTTTTCAAGGCAGTCCCGATTTAATCTTCGAGTGAGGACAAAAGAAAAGAAATTTGTCTTTAAGTAAGACCAGAACTGCAGAAATGCATTTACTGTAATTGTAAACCCCTGAATACATTTACATGTGAATTATTTCTGCAGTTTGGTGCCGAACACCATCGGCCGCCTTTTCTCTTACTGCTGCTCATTATAACCACGTTGAAGCTTAAAATACACTAACACATATTTATACCTTTTGCAGTAGGCATATAAAACAATTCTTCAGTTATAGATATGCCCAGCAACTAATATGCTCAAGGTAAATAAACACAACGTATCCATTCGCTTTGGCTTTAACAACACAGCTGTTTACACAGTTTACTCACTTTCAACATGGCAGACTTTGCGCATGCACACTAAATTTTGCCGCACGGATTTCTGCCGAGTTTCCTTTCTGTATACTCTCTATTCTGTGACCCTACCATCACATGTGATGGACTCCACCCACTGAGTGCCTCTACCTCAGAAATGGGTACAAGACATCATCACTTGGTGGAATGAGGTTACCTCTGAAGATCATAGATCATGTAAGGAGCATTATGAGCATGAGGACAATGACATTTGAGGGTTGTATTGGATTCATTTATGGCATTTTCTATATAAATGCATACTCTTAGGTACTTGTGTTATTGAGGACAATGACATTTGAGAAAAATCGGCGGGAACATTCTCCACAAGTAAATGCAGATGACTGCTGGACTACTACAGCATGGAGAAACAGTGATCGAAGTATAAACAAAGATAAGAATCAAATATTAGAAAATGGCAGAAACCCTCTCCAGAATAAATTCCAAGTACTACAACAAGATTCGACTGACTCAACTCCAAACAACCATTCTAACCTTTCGCGAAGGAATACTAACAAACCAAACCCGGAAACAGAAAGGAAAAGAAGCTACAGCAGCTGCTCAGAAAAATCAACAGGTAAACAAAATAAATGGTATGATAGGAAAACTGCTATAGTGCTAGGGGATTCAATAACTTGTCATGTGGGGGAATATCTGGATGAAGACTCCCTGGTTTACTGTTAGCCAGGAATTAGGATTCAACAGTTGGAGAGAAAGTTGGAGGAAAATGAAGATCACCCAGATGTTATCATACTACACGCAGGGACTAATGATCTCCACTCATCAACTTCTCCAGAAGAAATCATGACAAAAATGGAAAATCTGGTGAAAACAGCAAAAGCACAATTTCCAGGGGCAGAACTGTGTGTTAGTGGAATCTTGTATCGTAGGGATGAGGACTATAGGTATATAGATGCTGTAAATTCTACACTTGACTGATGTGCAAACAATATTCTTGTACATTTGTAGATGGGAATCAATGGTTAAATGAGTGGGACAGGGGTCGAGATGGTCTGCACATGAATAGAAAAGGAGCTAAAAATTTTGGTAATCTGTTGCACAGAGTGATATCCTATCTTGTAAAAAAAACGATCATTGCAAATGAGCGGTGTCAACTTACTCAGTGACTCAACAGATGGGAACCATCACAAACCTTTTTTCAGCCTGCAAGAAGATGATGTGAATGCAAGCTCCACAGTGGCAAGTGCAACTGGGGAAAAAGTCTCTGCAGGGAATCAAAAACTGAAAGTAAGTGTTCATGGTGATAGTCTTGCAAAGGGGATAGCATTGAAAATGTGTAATAAGAGTAATTATGATGTTATTGGGTATGTCAAAAAGCGTGCCAAGATTAGGGATGTTATAGCAAATGTCAACACAAATACAAACTTTAGTGTTATAATAACTGGTACAAATGACGTATGTTGTAGTGAAGCATGGAAACATCTAAGTGTCCTCAGTGAAATAATTAGTAAATTTGGAAATCAGCAGTTTATCATTGTAAACATTCCACATAGATATGATGTAGATTATAATTCTTCCTAATTTCCCTATTTATGAAAAACAAATAGGAAAATGAAACACATATGTTCAGGAAATCAGAATATAGTATAAATAGATATAGGTAAGTTAAGTAGAGAATTCTACACAAAACATGGATCACAAATGAACAAAAAAGGTAAGATGTATCTAGCAACTAAACTAAAAATAGAAATAGACTCACTAGAAAAGAAGAGAAAAAATCCTGTAATTCTAGACTGTATGGGCAAAATTCCTGTAGACATAACTGCTTATTCACAAGAGACACATAATTCTCCCTACGGTGTTGATAAAATAAATTCCTCAGTACTTAGAATATTACACAAAAATACACAATATATCAGTAATAAAGTAGACTTAATAGAAAGTATTTTACAGCAACTAAATCCCCATATTATGGTTTTCTCAGAACATGGGCTAAAGATAGATGAACTAAAAATACATAGTTTTAGTAATTATAAACTAGTTTCCTCTTACTGTAGAGATTTGCATAAAAGTGGAGGAGTTGCAATTTATGCTAAGAGCGAGATTCAATGCAATCCAATGAGTCTATCAAATTTCTGCATAGAAATGGACTTTGAAGTAGCAGGTATGAAATTAATCACTGAAATTGGGAATATAACAGTAGTGGGAATTTATAGATCACCCAAATCAAATGTAAAAAATTCTTAATACAGCTAGAATTGCTACTTAACAAACTACTTGCTCATAAATAAAATTTTATTCTTGTAGGGGACTTTAACATAAATGTAGGAAACTATGCTTTTACTGATCTCTTAAAAAGCTTTAATGTACATGATACTACATCATTTTGGGGCCAACTAGAATTGCAAGCCACTCAAGTACCACTTTGGATTACATCATAACTAACCTAGAAGAAAAGAAATATACAACAATTAACAATGAGTTTCATATCTCAGACCACACCTTGCAGATTATAAATATTTTTAACTGTCAACAAAAAAAATTCATAAGAAATATTTTACTTCTGTAAGGGACACAAGCGAGAGCAAACTAGCTGAGCTAAAATTAATGCTGTTAAAAGAAGACTGGATTAAAGTATATAGTGCAGAAAATGCAGAGGAAAAATGGAACCATTTCTTTGATATTCTGAGTTATTACCTAAACATTGTATGTCCCAAAATAAAAAAGACTATAAAACATTGCATTAAACAAAATCCTAAACTAATGTTCAGTTATGAGTTGAGCTCACTGCGAGACAGGGTGAAAGAGATGTATAACTATTATAGGGATACTAAGCTAGATATATATAAAACATTATATACAGAGTATAAAAGCACTATCGATCAGCTGTAAAAGCAAACAAAGTAAATTTCTACTCGAACAAAATTAAAAATTCAGAAAATAAATCTAAAACAATATGGAAAATTATAGATGAGCAAAAAAATCCAGATGTAAAAGAGCAAAATAATATTTACCTAAACAGAAACGGAGAAATAATAACAAACCCGGTACATATTAGTAACATATTCAATGATTATTTTGTTAATATTGAAAATGCTTCTGTCCAAAATAAAATGGGAATTGGCAATAAAAATATATCCAAATCCATGTATGTAAATGAAACAAATGCTCAGGAATTAAATATAGTAAAAATGGTTTTAAGAGCAAGAGATCCAATGGTTGGGATGGCTTTTCACCTGTTATGCTCAAAAAATGCAAGCATGAGCTAATGGACATACTGGTGTACTTAATAAATTATTCAATTAACGAAGGTACTTTCCCCGAAAAACTTAAGATCGGTATTGTGCGTCCTGTATATAAAAGTGGTAATAAAATTGATGAGTTGAACTATAGGCCTATTACCTTAACATCAATATTTGCTAAATTATATGAGAAAGTCCTGGAAAAACGAATAATAAGTTACTTAAATGCAAATGACATAATAACAGACTCCCAACATGGATTTAGAAAGGGATACTCGACTATTAGTGCCACTATAGAATTTATCCATGAAGTATTCACAAAGGCGAGAATACTATAGGATTATTTCTAGATCTGTCTAAAGCATTTGACTGTATGTCACATAAACTGCTGTTAACGAAACTAGAAAATTATGGGATAAGGGGGAAAATAAATAAAATATTAGTCTTATCTAGTAAATCGTAAACAATGTTGTGAACTAAATTGGCTGTATGGAAACCATTTCAAATCTGTTCAATCTAACATTAAAAATGTAAAATCTGGAGTACCTCAAGGATCAGTCCTAGGGTCACTGCTCTTTATTTTGTATGTAAATGATTTGGGGGAATCAACCAATTTGAAACTCATATCGTATGCTGACGATACTTCACTCATTTGTACAGGAAAAAACTTGCTACAACTAGAAAACAACATTTCTCAAAATTTGCTACAAATTTCAAATAATCTTAAAGATAACTCTCTTAAATTAAGCATAAAAAAACCAAACAGGTACATTTTCAGCATCAGCAAAAAATGGGGGAGGAACTAAACTACATAAATGTAAGACTTAAAAGTACTAAAGTAGAACAGGTATCTAATAAAAATTTTTTAGGAATATATCTTGATGAACACTTAACATATGAAATGCATGTAAACGAAGTATGTAAGAAAATCACAAAAAAACATATACTTACTAAAATACTTTGCAAATTACCTTAATGTAGAAGAGCTTAAAGCCATATATTATGGAATAATATACGTGCACTTGGAATATGCTATTGAAATTTGGGGAGGGTATGGGATGACAAAATTAAATAGGATACTATTGCTACAGAAGAGATGCATACATCATATTTTTCAACTAAAGACTACAGACACATTTAAGCCACTCTTTAAAAAGAATAAAATATTGACAATAGTTGCCATTTATGTATACAAAGTAATTATACTGACTCAAAACAAATCACCTACTAAAAACACAGATATTCATACATATAACACCAGAGGGAATGAAAATTACCATAGAATGCACTTAAATAAGGCTTCAACCAAAAAGGATCCGATTGTAACGGGAATGGTATTATATAATGCCCTACCAAGAAGTATAAAAGAGCACTCAAGAAAAAACTCCTTTGCTAAAGAGTTAAAGAATTATCTAATTGAAAAGTGCCCATACAGGTTAGAAGAGATGTTAAATTAGTGTGTACCGTTAATGTATTTTTTGTATATTCAATATTCCATGTTTGTATTAATATATAGATTATTTTTACTAAACATAAGTCTAATTATGTGCCATGATGTACTTTTTATTCATGTATTAGCATTTGACAATGCTCTACGCTTGTATTACAAGTTTTATGAGCAATAAAGAATTGATAAAGAATTGTATTGGATTTATTTATGGCATTTTCTATATAAATGCATACTCTTAGGTACTTGTGAACCAAAGAGTATGCATTTCTCATTTCTTATATTTTTGAGAAGTCTGAGATTATTACATTACTGATATTACATTTATGCTGCTGTTGTTTTGTGAACTTGTTGACACTGTATTAGTAAATATACAGTGAAAACGATTTTGTTTTCCTATTGAAATTAGTCCATGTATTTAAGGTTATTTCTTAACTGCATTCTCTTTTGTATATTTACCCTGTATTAATATGCTGCTACCGTGATGCTCACCGATGCTTCCAACCCTGAAAGAAACCTAATAGGATGAAGAGTGAAATGAAATGATTAATATAACAAAATGGAGAGACAGGATATTTGAAGGATATGGAAATCTTTGCCAGCATTCGCCTTGCAACCCAGGGAAACTTCTGAAAAAACCCACCGGTCAGGAAGGCCGGCCATGGGGATTGAACCTGTGACCTCCTAAATGCGGCCCACAGACGTTATCACTGGAGCCTCCCGCTTAGTATCTAAGAGGTTATCTACTCATATAATAAAATTGCTAAGTATGATAGAACATTTTTCTGGTAATTTTTTATTACTTTTAACAAGAAGTAGTCATCATCTAATGCATATATGTCTTGCTTCTCATACTATTAATTATAGACTTAGTTCACTTACTGCTAAAGGTGTTAAGAAAGTAGTGAAATAGGATTTTTCCTCTTTGTTTGTAGGCTTATTGTTTGAACTTTATAGAGTTGCTAGTGTTTGTGCCACTCCTCTAAAACAATTATTATTAGACACAAGCTTCTGTGAGTGAGTGAGTGAGTGAGTGAGTGAGTGAGTGAGTGAGTGAGTGAGTGAGTGAGTGAGTGAGTGAGTGAGTGAGTGAGTGAGTGAGTGAGTGAGTGAGTGAGTGAGTGAGTGAGTGAGTGAGTGAGTGAGTGAGTGAGTGAGTGAGTGAGTGAGTGAGAAAGTGAGTGAATGAGAAAGTGAGTGAGTGAATGAGTGAGTAAGTGAGTGAGTGAGTGTGAGGTTTACAAGTTCTTTCAAGCTTATTTGTAGTAATAAGTTTTTATTCATTGAGTTCTAATAAAGCACTCTTACTAATTTCAGTATATATGTCTATTTTTGCTATTAATTGGTCTATTGCTGTTAGAGCTTTATTCAAAACTCAAGTAAAGGCATACAGATTTTATGTCATAGAAGAAGCAAAAGGATTTTGTTCTGCTTAGATCTAGTTAATATTTAAGTCATAAATTCTTAATGTGTTTTTATTCTTTTCAGCTGCAATAAATCAGTATTACTTCTAAGCAGTGGATGAAACAGGGATGAAAGACAAATGGATACAAGGGGAAAGAAATAGTCCAGTTTTTGGAAACAAATGAGAAAAGGGGTAGAGGCATTGAAAGACAAGAGATATGGGGAAGCATAGGAAATTAAAAATCTTCAAAATTCTTCAGAAAAATAGAAAGGAATGGGGCAGAGAAAACTATACAGTGCAGCGTAATAAGCAGGGTGAGGATTTTTAGGTGCGCACCTTTTTTCTTAGGGTAAATTTAAGCTCTTTGGAAAGATAACACAGTGTAAAGTTTTCTTTCTAGTTGCCAAAAGAGGCATTTTTTCATACACTTTTTTCCCTTTTTGGGTACCTTTATCCCTTTTCCCCCCAATCATGCCCATAATCCTCTTTTCTCCCTTTTTTCTTTTAAGTTTCCTTCCATTTTACTCTGTATGATTTTAATCATCATCCCGCTGTGTGGGAGTTGAAAGTGCACCTACAACAATGGAAAATAATTCTGTATAACAAATCCTCTTTCTCTAGTTTTACCACTGTAAAGCAGTCCACAATAATGCAACTGATGCCTCATTGTCATTGTATATCATTCTGCCCTTTTAATTCCACCAGAATCAGTAGCCTACTGTTCATGAATGTGAGTTTGTTGCTGTGACAGACATCATCTGTTTACATGGATTCCAAGGTCACGCAGAGATAGCAGTAACCGTACACACGTAGTTCCAAGAATTGACTTTGGGTTCTGCTTGAAGCTACTAGAAATCGCTGAAACTGCAGTTCCAGCATGAATGAGAACATTCTGGCAATTGTCGTGGTGTTATATAAGAGTATGGACAGCAAGTGAATGAGTTGAGTAACAGTTACATTGGGTTAGCAACTGAACTGTTGTTAGTCCTTTGTTACATTACTAAATGAGTGTATTACTAGATTTTACCATGCCAAAAGTGTCCAGTGCTTGACTTATTGTTCTGGCTCAGGAATTCAAACAAGATTTTATAGACACAGATGGACCTGTTATTTGATGTACTATTTGCAATTCAGGAAATTCGTTAGATGAAAAACACCAGCAAGATTGCATCAAATAGCACATTTCCAGCTCTAAGCATCAAATGAATAAGACTCTTCAGGAAAACAAATTGTGGCTGCCTCTATTACAAAATGCATTTCAAAAGAGTTCTTCAAAAAGCCAAAATTTTAAGGAAATCAACATTGAGCTGTGTGCAGCTCTTACACAAGCAGGAATTCCTCTCAATAAGATGAACCATCCAGCCTTCAAGGGATTTCTTGAAAAATACACATAGATGTCAATGCCGAATGAGAGTACTTTAATAAAAAACTACATGGAGCCTGTTTACCAAGAAACCATACAAAGAATCAAGAAGGCGTCTGATTGTGATGTGGGAATCATTGTGGATGAAACCATAAGACTCAATGGAATGATATGTTTTGAACATTTTAGTTTTTCCTTTAGTAGGGGAGAAAGTTAAGCCCATATGGTTAAAAATGTATGAGCTGCAGAAAGCTAATGCCAGTACAGTAATGCAATCAATTATGGACTTCTGTCAAAAACTCTGGCCTGCTGGTATCGAGTTTGAAAAACTTCTTCTTGCGGTTACAGACCAGGCTCCATACATGGTTTCAGCTGTTAACCAATTGAAGCCTTTATTTCCTAAGCTGAAGCATGTGACATGCATGGTTCATGCCTTTCGCAGGGTTTGTGAATCTATAAGGAATTGGATCCAGCCAACACAGGTGCAATTTCCAAGGCACAGCAACTTCTGTTAGCAGAGAAAATACATAATTTGCAGACAGAACTACATTGTGTCCATAGTTACAAGTACCTGACTGCAGCTATTAAACTATTATAAGAACAAGGTTTGGAAAAGGAGACACATTTTTACTTCCATGAGGGAGCAGTTAGATGGCTTTGCCAAAGACAAACTTGAATTTAGCCTTCAGAAGAATCCGGACATTGAGGATGTCATCACATTGGTAGAATTGCCATTCCAAGTGAATACAAGATTTGCCCCACTGGCTTCCGTGGATGTCGAAAGAAGCTTTAGCATCTACAAAGACATTCTATCTCCTAATAGAAACAGACTTACTTTTAAAAATGTAGGGATGCTTAATGTCTTGAAGCATAACAGCTTCATGTGTTTTCTTCCTTCTGATGAGTGATAATTTGATGAGGTACTTGTTTGTAATTCAATAAATTAGAATAGAGGAAAGAGAAATTGTTGAATTAGTTGAATAAACCAGCACCTTTTTGTTCCTTTTTCCACCTTATTTGAACACCTTTTCCCTTCCTTTTTTCATCTAAAATTTGCACATAAAAATTCTAACCCTGGTAATAAGAAAGAAAAACAAACTGATGTGTTGCAATCACATGTCTTTCTCTGCTCTTGTACTAACCATTCTTGCAAACTCTTATTCTTCTATCTTCTTCGTGTTAGTTGAGATAAACATTTGCAGAAATTATCTTAGTGCTCATTTTCTTGCACGTGCAATGGGAATATGGGAATACAGTAGGCTTTGAGCGATGGTCAAATCTTTTACAGCTTTCAAATTCCATTCTCTTTGCAGGTTAACATATAAAAAAATGAGTAACAATGTTCCATTTGACATAAGTATAAGTTCTCCAAAACTTACACAAATAACAAGAAATATCTCCGAAATGGTTCACTCTACAAAAAAATTTATTTAAACATAAATTGTGTGTTTTAGCAAGTCCTACATTTTTATAGTAAAATTTGGTCTATCTCTTATGGTTTACCAGTTATGCAAAAGTCATCCAGAGTAAATTTTTTGTGGACTGTGTTGCTGGAGATGACTTGGTCTTCTTGCTGCTCCTCTCATTTGCATTGCCAAAGAAATGTCTTATGTCCATAATGCATGCACTCACTGTTCTCACCTGCTTAAGTTCTATTACCTTAAAACATAAATAATGCACAATGATCTGAAAGCTCAGTGAGCTTGTCGATAAGTATTACTATCTGTGCTTTTTCTTCTTGACATTACATTGTATTGTGCTACTGAGAAGATTAACACATGGTGCATCGAAGCCTTGAGAAGACGAAGATATTCCATGTTGCAAAAAGCAGCTTTGTCTCATTCTTCATCAAGAATATATTCTAAGCATGCTGCATGGACGTTTACTGCTTGAAATACTGAGGTGAATAATAACATGAGCTGTGCTTATTAGGTGCAATTAGAGTTCTGCACAATGCAAATACATAGTATCGAACAACAGTTTATACTTAACTCTGTCCCATCGCCTTCTTTGCTTTCTTCATATTGTGAAAGTGGATCTACTTGCAAAAGCGTCTTCCAATGTAAACAATGTATACGCCTCTAAAGTAAGAACAAATTAGAAACTAAAAACTTCACTTATCTTAGTAATGTTGCAGTTCTTTTTGCACAAAACTGACCCAGGGTTTCAAGTTGTCTCCAACTCATTCTCAAAGCTATACAAACAAATTCGTTACCAAAGCTTTGAGAGTGAGTTGGAGACAACTTGAAACCCTGGGTCAGTTTTGTGCAAAAAGAACTGCAACATTACTAAGTTAAGTGAAGTTTTTAGTTTCTAATTTGTTCTTACTTTAGAATCTTGTTGCTTCACTGTTAATAGCTTCAATTTTTCTTATTTAATGTATACGCCGTCAGCTCTCCGAGAATCAAAAGCATCACAGTATTATAACATTATTCATTACCTATGACTGTTGAAGCACTCCATTTTTTAGGGAATTTCGGCTGACTTACTAGCTGTGGTATAGAGCTTAGGAAATTGTTGCA
The DNA here is from genome assembly GCA_030765045.1 of Tenodera sinensis. NCBI lineage: Eukaryota > Metazoa > Arthropoda > Insecta > Mantodea > Mantidae > Tenodera > Tenodera sinensis. Next base: position 156,543,072 of record CM060962.1, read on the forward strand.
CTTAAAACTGTATATACATGAGGATTACCATGATATAATTATATTGCTAATTCACATGTATGTTAATCAAAATGCCTTGCAGACTATTCCATGATGTTTGTGGTGAATCACTGACCACAATATTCAAGGGACACATGAGCAGGGTTTCTTCAAATTCTGAGCAACAGAATTCCACAGCTTTGTACTGGAATCTGTTTTCATTGAGCTCAATACTCTAATATCTACAGTGTTATATACCAAGTTTGGAACATTACTGTGGTTATTTCAGAATAACAACTGTGCAAGTTTTTGCTCTTTATGACAGGTAGTTTAAAATTTATGAGGAGTTAAATTACATGTTATTCTTTTGTCCAACAAGTCCCTCCTGTCATAATTGTAACTTGGAGGGATAATGTGCTTTTTTATTGATGCGCAATTAAACATTAATGTCTCATTCTTGCTCTCAAATTAACTGTTAATTGGGTGTAACATGTATTATTCATACTAACTTAATTTGTTTCAGAAAAATGATGATGTGCAATTGTTAAGTGATGAAACTTTGACACATAGAAAATTTTATTTACTTATAATGATACATTGTGTTACCATGTTACAGCATTACAAGTCATACTGGAAAAAATTTCCGCAGAAGATTAAGCCAGAAAAATTATTTTTCAAAGTTTGAATTCATTACTGAGAAAAGTAGAGAGGGGAAACAAAGCGACCACACGTGTGCAAGCAGAGACCATGAATCATGCTACTGGCAGCTTCCTCAAGCGGCCTTTGCTGCCAAAGAGGCTTGGATATTTGGCATACTTGAATAAGATAATGGATAAACTATTACAGCATTTGAGAGGTAGAACTGGAACTTAAAAATTCAATGCCACAGCTGGGATTTGAACCACAGACCCTCCGCTTACTAGGTGGGTGCTCTAACCATTAAGCTACTGTGACAACCTGCCAGAATGACATTGAATTCTCAAACCAGTTCGTATTTTTCCCGATAAACCACAAAGGCAGTCTCACATCAGAGACAATTACCCCAATGGTGACTTACTATTGTAAGTACTTTATGTCCCAGGATTAATTAACCTTCAGATGGTAATTATTATTTATTTATCCCAACAAACTTACTGTTGGTGTTTTTAAACACACAAGCCATGTGTGGGCAATGTTTGAGAGGTAGAACTGGTACTTAAAAATTCAATGCCACAGCTGGTATTTGAACCATAGACCCTCCGCTTACTAGGCGGGTGCTCTAACCATTAAGCTACTGTGACAACCTGCCAGAATGACATTGAATTCTCTTGTTGGCATAATAAATAATTATTACAGCATTGTTACTATTAATATAGTCTTCAATGAATAATTATTTTACTTCTTAATTTATTATTGAAATATTTCTTACAGGAAGGGCCAAATGGGGATTCTCTCAATACGGGCAAAATTTTTCCCATTACGGGCACGGCCCTATCTGGCTATGGCCCTGAGTTCTGCATGCTTTACTTACAAACATAAGCTTAATTAGTAACACCTGGTTTCCATGCTTGGTATAGCTGAACTCGTTAAAGCGTGCTAGTGCAAATCAATAGTGGTGGTCCACACTTAGACAAAATCTCATTTAACACTATCTTTTTTCTTTTTTCTTTCTTAATGGGAACCATTATTTATATAACCTGTGCCAAATATATCATTATGCAACTTAATGGAATCTCTTTCTGATAAAGCTCCTCCTTTAGAGGAGCAAATTAAATTGGTATTTTTAGGGAGGTGCTGGTTTGTCACTCTTGTGATGCAGACTTGTGCTTGCACACCGGGAAAACATGTGTCTGCATCATTATGGTAGCTAATCTAATGCTTAACAAGCACTTTAGCTTTGATCATCAGAAGCATCTCAGGTAACACACACTGCATACATTGTTTGTTCTCGGAAGTCACTGAGTTTCACATTGCACCAATGAGCATGTCACTTCAGCTAATGAAATTAAAGAAATCACAAATGACAGACAGTTGTTGCCTCCATGTGGATCGAAACACAGCATTGCTATATCTCCCCTGTTTTCTCTCTTATTCTGTTAGTTTTCTAGTGACAGTGGTCTTCTTAGAAGTAAATGTCCACGCATGAGGAGCAGATTTACAGAAAATGTGATAATGTTGCTTTTCGTGATACAGAATACCTTCATTTTCTCACTAGCCTTTGGCGAACCATATGTTAACCATTAGAGTAGCACAATAATATACATTATCAGCTGTAACATGACCTCCTTGAGTGAAGACAGTGTTTTGTTGTATATCTATATGGCCCAAATTGCAAAACAGGGAGAAAATTTGTCATGTGCCCAGCATGGTGTTTTTGTTTTAGTGCATGATTTATTAGAGTGCTCAGTACAATTCCAGTTTAATATTAACTTCTTCAGAGGGTTTCCACGTTGTTAAGAAAGACACAAACTACAAAAGAACTATAAGCCTAACTAAAAGCTCCTTATAAGCAAGCCCCGGATTTTTAGGTTCCAAAAGTTAAAATTAGGTTCCATCTATCAGTATAGTGAGAATTTTATGGGATCTTATATGTTGTTGTTGTTGTTGTTTTCTAGTGCCTTGCATCTGGCAATGAAGCCATTAGCATTCGTGCTTTCCAATACTTTTGAACTGCAGTTTCTTCTGATCTTAATGCTTCACAGGTCTTCAAGTGGTCTTCGTTCTTTTCTGCTGGATCATTACACAGGACACATATTGGTGAGGCTGAGATACCTATTCTGTAGAGATGACTTGCTAAGCAGTCGTGATTTGTCAATAGTCCGAAGGCTGCAACCGCTGTTTTCCTTGGTCTCTGGGGGATTATATCTGGGTTGGAAAGTAGTGTAATCCATTTTTTATCTTTGGCATTTGTTTCTATTTCTTGTAGGTATGAATGAGAAAATTTTTTAATGATCAAGCGTTTTATTGAGGAATATGAGAAATTGAATTTAGACTTTTGTTTTATTGTTGTGCCTTTCTTTGCAAGTGAGTCTGCAGCTTCGTTCCCCATGACCCCACAGTGAGCTGGAATCCATTGGAGATGAACAGTCTTATTAACTTTTTGGAGTTGTGTTAACATTTTGTAGCATTCTCTAATTTTTGTTGACTTCTTTGTAGTATTAGAACATATTCCCTGAATTGCAGCTTTAGAATCTGAAAGAATTACTGCCTTGTTAAATTTATTTAAGGGAAGATTTAATAATTGTCGGAGAGTAATGTATATAGCCTCTATTTCTCCATCATAATTTGTTGTGTCTCTGCCAACAGAATGATAAAAGGAAAAATGTGAACATGTAACTCCAGCTCCAGTAAGGTTTTCCTTGGAGGATCCATCAGTATATATGTGCAGCCATTCTTCTGTGGGATACCTAGTATTGATTGTTTCCAGAGCTAGAAGTTTTTGTATTTCTTTTGGTGTGTCTGATTTACTTATTTCCTCTATCAATTCCAAATTGAAGGTAGGTTGCAATAATTCCAATGGATTTTCTCTTATAAGTAGATTTTCTCTGGTGTTAGGAATGTTTAATTTGGGTTTAATCTGTGTTATCTTTTCTAGGAAACTACTATGAGTTTTAAGGATTGAAGGGGGGAGGTTCTCTTCTGTCCATTTAGAGTTTGGCAGTCGTAACATTTTCTCGTGTTGGAGCAATGCTTGTTCTTCTATTTTTGTTGTTATTGGTGGGGTCCGTGTTAAGGCAAGCATGGCATCAATAGGTGTGGATTTAACTGCTCCAGTGATTAGGCGAAGAGCCTGATTTTGTATTTGTTCAAGTTTATTGATGTTAGCATTTGCTGCTGTTATTAAAGCTTCAGAACAGTACAAGAGGTTTGGTTTAACATACATTTTGTATGTTGTGTTAAGGACTCTCCTTGAGCAGCCCCATTTAGCACCAGCTAACCTTTTCAGGATTTGCAGTTTTTTTTCAACCTTTTCTGAGATGTTTGTTATATGTTTTTTCCAACTTAGCTTTCTGTCGAAAGTGATGCCTAAGTATTTGGCATCATCAACTGCTTTGAGTGGTTTACCATTATAATTTATGTTAATATTAACTGGTTTGTATTTTAGTGTAAATAATTCATAATTTGTTTTCTCCACATTGATAGTCATGAGGTTTTTGGAACTCCATTGTTATATACTCTTATATGTTCAATTTAGGAATTTATCACATTTTTGGAATAGGTATATGTTTGTATAAATCACTGAGCATGGCATTGTGTTTAAAATACTGTAGCTTTAAACTGGAAAATTTAAATTAACAGTAACTTTAATATGCATTTGAAAGTATTAACTTCAATACATCTACGATTAGTATGGCTGACAACACAATCTCAATATACACATTTTATCACTACATTTCCATGGGGAATTCAAATCAGTTTGAGCTCTTATTCCAGATTGAGTACTGTATAGAACGGGATTGGACTCAAATTGATTTCAATTCCCCATGGAAATGTAGTGTATATTAGTATAGTGCTTAAAAAAAGTCTAATTCAATTTCGAATACTGCATATGCAAGAGTTCTCAGTATACCTACTCATTTTGCTTTACTATGACACTGAAAACACACAATTAATTTTAAATGCTACATGCGCAAAAGTTTTGAATACTCATTTTATAGTCTATTGGACAAAGAAGTACTTTGAAATATTCTCCGGTGAAAACCTTCTTCTGTCTTCTGTTAAAATGCACTTGCAAATGGAGAAACTATATTCCATTTTATATGAGGTAAGAGCTGCAAGCTTCATTTTGGCTATTCCTTTAGTGTTCCAAATCAATGATTCTTGTTTTTCTCCACAGAGAGCAGGACCAATTGTTGCTATGACCTTGAAATACTACTTTGCAATAAAACTGGATTTTATAGTGTATGTTAATTATTGGAACTCCCTAATGAAATATAAATGTAATAAAATGAAATGCAATAAGATATACTAACCAATAGTGCTATTAAGTGTTTGCCTCAAGTTTTAATCTATTGTTGCTGTGTATAAATGCTAAATGTTTCAGAAATTTTGCATGTCCATGACAGAACAAATTCCACAGTAGTCTAAGGAAAATGTTACAAATTGATGTATCTCTTAATTGCAGTTTATTATTGCATTATTTCGGGATGTTACACAAGATTTCATAAGATCATAATAAAATATTTTCCTTATTTGAATGGTCACCTTTTGCTTTGAAAATATATTATATGAATAAATGTACTCTATTGGCTTAAATAACAAAAGTAGGTATTTTTAAGTTCTATCACAAAAAACAAGTCTTTTTGGGTCCTAGTGTAAAATTAGATCAATCTAGGCTCTATAAAATTGAAGTGTGTTACTCATTGGTATTTAAAACTTTAAATAAACTGTAATTTTTTGAGAGTATTCAATCAAAAATAAAATAGGTCAGAACCTAAAAACCCAGGGCTTGCTTATAGCACTAACATAAGTTTAAGGCTAAAAATGATAAATTATTAACTACTTTAATGTTAAGTTTATTAGATAATCATATACCTATAATATAATATTATTATAGGATATTTCTCTCCGAATTCCAATATTTGAATTGATCTGATCCTCACTTTTGCTGATGAAAGTCTGTGAAGGTATCTTGGTTTATTTTTAGTGACCCTCCTGCATGTTACATGCTCAGAAATGCACAAAAAGCTGTACTGAAATATTGTTTATTAAGACATGAAGCAAGAAATGGAACATGCAGCTTCTTATCGCATGTGTTGACAGCACATCATCATGATACAGACTGGTGTGTGACTATTCTTACTTTTCCATTGGTTTGCAATGTGTTCCATTATGTTGCATCATGTTGCTGACATTATTAATTGTTGCTTGACACATTGGTGTGTGGCCTCTCCTATTCTGCATAGCACTATAACTTTTCCCACCGTCGTGCAAATGCTGCAATTTTACAACTGAGTGACTTATAAGGTATTAATTGTAACTACTGAAAATTAAACAGGGAATACCCTTACTTCAGCTGTTAATCATTCGTCCGGAAATTTATAATATTTTCCTTCAAATACCCACATTCAAAGGCATCTCTTTATAAATCGCTTAGACTATTATCAAGTTAAAATATTTACTTCCACCATGCACTGTTAACCTTCACATTAGCTTATGATGGATATATGGAAGCATTATACCTTCTTTGTGTTAGAAAGTCTCAACAAGCAAGGAAATTAAAATGCTTCTGGTACAAGAAATAAAAATAATTATTTTAGACATTTTAGTGAACTAAGCATGATTACAGTTCTTTGTGATTAATTATGCAGTAGTATGACTTGAATGCCATGCTAATTGAGAATAAAACAAAAAGTATTGAAAGCAAATGAATTTAATATATTACATATCACAGGAAAACATTTAATAGTGTAAATATGGCTTTAATGGTCATAAAAATGCATTGTTACAAGACCTGGATGCCAGTGAATAAAGTAACTAATGATATATTAAACAAACACAATGCATTTGTAGAGTAATTCAACTTGAAGCAACCATTTGCACCTAGCAGTATTGCCATGGTGTTTATTTCCAAGCACTACACAACATTACCATGTCCCCATTAACTCAATTTCTAGAAGTGTGTCTTTATCCTGATTCTGCATTCTGGACTAAAGGCTATAGAGAATTATAGACGTCTGTTAATTTTGTATTTCTGAAAATAAGCATGCAGGAGCTGGGGATGGAACTGCCAACAACTGGCAGTTCTGAATTCTACAGGTAGTGACACAATGTCAGTTATTCCTCGCTCTCTATTCATATGATATTAACTTTTGTTACTAAACTTGGCAGCAAATCCCATTGCAAGGCAAAACGTTTGTAGCAGCTTTAGAAATTATTTAAAAATTTTGCTTTTGTTTCTGGATATTCATGTACATTTATTTAGGGGATAAAAAAAAAAACATTTCTAAAATAAACATGGATATCCAGTGTTCAGTGGGTAGTTTAACATCCTTTAGTTTCTTTTCATTAATGACAGACAAATTATGATGAAATCGTTAATATCAATCAATTTAGTTGCAATAGTCTTCAAGAACAATTTCAAGAAACATCACATTTAAAACATTTATTTTAATTAATATTTTTAGCACTTTAAGGTTCTTTTAATGTAAATGTCTCATTTGTTTTGGTCTTCTGTACATACAAAGTGGTTACAACAACCCTAAGTTTGGTGCTATTAATGCACTCTAAACAAGGAACACCAATAACAACTTTGATTTCATTTATGCCTACAGAATGTTTGTAACATATCAAATTAAGTTTTTTAACATCACAGTGCTCTGAAATGTTACTTTCATTAACATTCCTGAAAGTTAGAGGAAGTTGTCTTAACAGAGGTGCTCTGGTATTGAGCCTTAAAGTATAGGCCAGCCTAAGCACTAACAGTTGCAGAAATGACTTACATTATCTCATTTGTGTAATGGTCATGTTTCATCACTCTTATTTACAAAATATGGGTTCAAAACTAATGTATACTCTTAAGTTTTTTGCCTTAAGTCTCTTATTGGATATAATAATACTAATGTCTTTGTTTTGATAATTACCTATACTCAGATCTAATAAGATGAATGACCATTATGAGTGTTCCAAATAATGAATGAACAAATGAACAAACAAATGGACAGACAGGTAGATGAATAGACAAACAAACAAACAAGCAAATACATGCAGACATGATTGAAATTCAAAAAGGCAGATAAAGTTATTACTTTAACTCCTTGTAAACAAGAGTCAATTTTAACCCCAGTTTACAAAGCAGACATCTACTGCTACACAAGGTGGAAGGTTTGCTAAGTACCTGGGTGATTGAGCTTCGCTCTGCATTTTTTTGTTGTTTTTGTAAAATTGATTTTTTTCGGAGAAGATAATTATTTAGATAATCTTGAAAAGCAAAAATTAACTTACTTAGCCAGATTACCCTCCCCATTATGTAGGACCAATACCCCTAGGACTTTATGTATTGTATATTGAAGAGGGAGTAGAGAATAATGTGTGAATTCTTATGTAAAATAAAAGTGAGTAGAGAAAATAGTGTGGATGTAATATGTTGCACTTCTATTTCAAACATATAGGGAATTATATGAATTATATGCTGAAGGACAAGCAGAGAAGTGTGATTGTGTCTTGTAAAAGAAGGGGGAGTGGAGAAAACCATGTGAATGCTTTGCATTTATGTTTCAATCGTATAAAATTGCATGAAGCGTATGTTAAAGGGCAAAGTAGAGAAGGATATATGAATGTGTTATGCAAAAGAAAAGCGAGTAGAGAAAACCGTGTGAAAGTAATATATTGTATAGTAAAATGATTTACATAAAAACCTTCACAATGAAAAGCTACAAATACAGGCTGAATTTCGCATGATTGGTCAAGCAGTTTTCGAGATTAACAGTTAACTGTATACAAACATCCATTTTATATATATATGAATTGTTTGTAGAAGAGTGAGTAGACAAGCAGATGTGAATGTTAATTATTATTTATTTATGCCAACAAACTTACTGTTGGTGCTTTTAAACACACAACCCGTGTGTGGGCAAAGTTTTAGAGGTAGAACTGGAACTTAAAAATTCAATGCCACAACTGGGATTTGAACCACAGACCTTCCGCTTACCGGGCGGGTGCTCTACCACTGAGCTATTGTGACAAACTGCCAGAATGGCATTAAATTCTCAAACCAGTTCGTATTTCTCCTGGTAAACCACAAAGGCAGTCTCACATCAGAGACAAATTACCCCAATGGTGACTTACTATTGTAAGTACTCTATGTCCCAGGATTAAATAACCTTCAGATGGTAATTATTATTTATTTATGCCAACAAACTTACTGTTGGTGTTTTTAAACACACAAGCCGTGTGTGAGAAAATGCCAACAAACTTACTGTTGGTGTTTTTAAACACACAAGCCGTGTGTGGGCAAAGTTTTAGAGGTAGAACTGGAACTTAAAAGTTCAATGCCACAACTGGGATTTGAACCACAGACCTTCTGCTTACCGGGCGGATGCTCTGCCACTGAGCTATTGCGATAAACTGCCAGAATGGCATTAAATTCTCAAACCAGCTCGTATTTCTCCTGGTAAACCGCAAAGACAGTCTCACATCAGAGACAAATTACCCCAATGGTGACTTACTATTGTAAGTACTTTATGTCCCAGGATTAAATAACCTTCAGATGGTAATTATTATTTATTTATGCCAACAAACTTACTGTTTGTCACAATAGCTCAGTAGAAGAGCAGCCGCCCGGTAAGCGGAAGGTCTGTGGTTCAAATCCCAGTTGTGGCATTGAATTTTTAAGTTCCAGTTCTACCTCTAAAACTTTGTCCACACACGGCTTGTGTGTTTAAAAACACCAACAGTAAGTTTGTTGGCATAAATAAATAATAATTACCATCTGAAGGTTATTTAATCCTGGGACATAAAGTACTTACAATAGTAAGTCACCATTGGGGTAATTTGTCTCTGATGTGAGACTGCCTTTGTGGTGTACCAGGAGAAATACGAACTGGTTTGAGAATTTAATGCCATTCTGGCAGTTTGTCACAATAGCTCAGTGGTAGAGCAGCCGCCCGGTAAGCAGAAGGTCTGTGGTTCAAATCCCAGTTGTGGCATTGAATTTTTAAGTTCCAGTTCTACCTCTAAAAGATGTGAATGTGTTACCTAAAAGTGAGTAGAGAAAACAGTATGAATGTAATGCCTAGCATTTCTATTTCAAACATACCGAAAATTGTATGTCTTATTTGCAGAAGAGGAAATAAAAATGTTTTTATGTGTAAAATCACATTTTTCAGGAAAATTGTTTGTAGAATAGTGAGTAGAGAAAGAGATATGAATTTGTTACCTAAAAGTGAGTAGAGAAAGCAGTATGAATGTAATATGTAGCCTTTCTATTTCAAACATACACAAAATTATATGAATTATTAGTAGAAAAGGGAATAACTTTTTTTGTGTAAAATGGCATTTTTTTCAGGAGACACTGAAAAACTTTAAAAGCAAAACCTTATCTGAATACAAAATTTGATCCAAATCATTAGAGCTGTTTCCAAGATATGCAAAGGATATCTACAATCATATCTTAAGGTCAGAACATCACTGGTACCTGTAAATCACCACATATTGAGTACTCAATCCTATGTGATGTATGAATGTGAATCTGAAGGACATTATTTTCCGTTAATGTCTATCAACGGGAACGTGTAATAAAGGCTGGTTCACAAACACTGACAATGATAATGATAACCAGAACAAGAAACTTGAAATACATGTATTCAAATGGGAGTATTCACAACCACAGCAAAGCTTTCCTGGACCCTGGGAACGGGTAAGAAGACCTGGCCAACTTTTAACTTTCTCCTTCCCATTATTGGGTATGGCATGTTAGATTCATACTATGCGTTAGACTTTTCACTGTAGAAATTAATCAAGGTGGCCATACCAGGAAACAGCTGCTAGAGCTCTCTCTAGTCACAAGCTAGAAAAACTATCATCGGTCAGTTAGAAACTAATGAATTCCCATTGTGCAATACCGACCTTCATTTTCTGGTATCATGTCATTATCATTACTGTGCTATTGTGGAACAAAATACTGAGCGCTAGTTTGCTTTCTGTTGTCAGAATCATTATGGTTACTGTTGTCGGGTGGTTGTGAACTGGCCTTAACCATTATATAATTTTAATAATTCCATCTTTATTTGTCTACTGTTAATAAAAACAATTAAAAAACTAATACTCCACAATGAACACTACGATACTCATGTTTGTTTTAGAAATATTATTTATTTTAAATAAAAGGAAATGAATTCCTAGAAACAAAAGTGCAATTTTAAACCATTTCTAACGGTGCTACGAACTTTTCACCTTGTAATGGAATTTTTTGCCAAGTTAGTAATGTCTCATTGGACAAGACGAGATAACTCTCCGAAGTCCCAGCGAGCATCTTGGGGTCTGTAGGGTAACCGTGCTGGATGCTGCAGTTCGGCCTGCCAGGAACAAGTGGCTGTGAAGGTGCACCAGAAACATTGGCAAACATGGAACCTTGTGGGCCGTCATCATGTTCTGCAGATGGCCTGCCAACACACTGGGTGGAGAATGACTGGATGAAGACTCATCACAACCGGTGAGTGTCCAGCAGAGATTTCAAGCAGGAGAGCATACATTGCCCTACTCAGACCGAGAGGCACTGTCCAAAAATCACGGCAAGGATTGCACTATGTGGAGGAAAACATCGACGATGTAGTCTACCACTTCCAGAGGCTGCCCCAAGGGAATATGCTGGTGGCACATTCAGATCATCTGGGCTACTACGATGATGCTGGTCAGGTGCTTGAATGGACTTGTCATTTCTCGCAGTAACAATAAAACTTAATATCATACTTATAGAACACAAATACCCCAACTGAGGAATAGCCGAGTTTGTTATGTCGCTATCTGTAGAATTCAGAACTGCTAGCTGCTGACGGTTCCATCTGCACTTCCCACATGCGTAGTTTCTGAAATACAAAATTAACAAATACTTATAATTCTCTATAGCTTTTTATCAGTAATGGAGAATCAGATAAAGACATACTTCTAGAATGTGAATTAATGAAGACATGGCAACATTGTCTAGTGTTTGGAAATAAACAAGATGACAACACTGCTAGGTGCAAATGGTTGCTTCATGTTAAAGTAATCTACAACTGTATTGTGTTCTGTTTAATATATCATTAGTTACTGTATCAACAGGCATCTGGATCTTGTAACAATGCATTTTTATGACCATTAAAACCGGATTTACATTATTACAATGGTCACCACAAAAGTTTTGAGGTTAACCAAGAATAATTTCCTTTAAAAATTATTCTGATTGTTGCCTTTCTCTTAGTACTCGCCACCACACTGTATACACTTTTGCATTCGCTGAAACCACTTCTGGAAGCACTCCTACCACATGTTTTGTTCGATGGCTGCAAGTTTCTCTTCGTAGATGGTAACAACTTCTTCAGGGGTGGAGAATCTCTTTCCACTTATACAATTTTTTATCATAGGGAACACAAAAACATCACACCGGGCCACGTCGGGACCATATGGTGGATGAATAATAAGTTTGACCTCTATAGACTTCAGGAACTAAATGGTGATGTTGGCCAAGTGTCCGGATGCATTGTTGTGATAGAGAAGGATCCCTCGCAGTACTGTGTATGGCTGCCATTCTTGAAGCTTGGCAAAATTTTTTGGTGAGCAAACTGTGGTGTACCAATTAGCGGTAACCGTGCTTTGCTCCTCCAGAGAAATAGTTGCCACAAGACCACCCTTTAGGAAAAATAAGGCCATCATTTTTTTCTGGACACTTTGGCGACACTTCACTTTTGTCAGTAGATTGTCATCAGGAAATATCCACACCACTGATTGCCTCTTGGTCTCTGGATCAAACTAATAAATTCAGATTTCATCATCTGTGACAATGTCAGAAACCGGACTAGAGTCCTCTGCTTCTGATCTTGTCAGCATTTTCTCACACCATTCAACAAGGGCGTGTTTTTGTTCTTCCATCAAATTATGAGGTACCCATCGGAATGAGACTTTCCTCACACAAAGAAATTCATGGACAATTTTCAAAACTGCTGGCGAACCAATCTGTAATGATGCTTCAATTTCTTTAAATGTTAAACTATTATTTTTGTGAAGCATTTTTCTCAATGCTGCAAAGTTTTCCTGAGTCACTGCCATTATCGGCTATGCGCTTTTCTCCTCATCTTTCAAATGCGTTCGGCCCCTTTTACATTCCCGAAACCACTGGTCAACTATGGCACAGGAAGGAGCAATGACCCAAAAGCCTGTTGCAAACGTTCAACACTTTTGCACTGGTTTAACCCACTTTTAAGATCGCAGAAAACCGTTGAGAGAAAATGCTCCATAGCAGGGACTGGGCACTTGTATGCCATGGATTGTTCATTCTTGCGCTGCTGAAATTCCTGAAGTGGGAGAGTCACTACCTGATACCAGTTTACTCAAAGAGGAATTCCATCCTGCTTTCAATTCGAGTGGATCAATTTTAATTTTCTCACATCTCAAAACTTTAATAGTGACCCTCATAAATGCTTTCCTATGGTATGTAATATGTTAAATTAATTTGCTTTCAATACTTGGAGTTCTATGCTTACTTAGCATGATATATGTGTCATACTGCTGCATAATAATTAAGCATAAAGGACTACAATCATGCTGAGTTTACTAAAAAATATCTAAAATAATTATTTTTATTTCTAGTATCTGAAACGTTTTAATTTCCTTGCTTGTCGAGACTTTCTAACACAAAGATGATATAATGATTCCATACATCCATTGTAAGCTAATGTGAAGATTAATGATGCATGGCCAAATAAATATTTTAACATGACAATAGTCTAAGAGATTTAAAGGGCAATGCCTTTGAATGTGGGTATTTAAAAGAAAATATTGTGACAAAATGATAAAATTAAGTCAGTATACTTTTCTATCACTGTATTGTCTCTTAAAATGTCACAAATACAAAGTTTTCTTCTTGTTGTTAACACAGTCTACAGTCTTTCGTGCTATCACAACTCACAACTTTCACTTCTTGTAACCATGCCTCAGTCCTTTCAGTGTCTTTTTTAACTTTCTCTGTCTCTCATACACTATGACGATGCAATCACTCGATGCTTGTCAAATCTTTATGACGCACACATTCAGCTGATATACTGACCGACTCATGTCTGTAACTGTAACCCTCTCTCTCTCTGCTGTTTCCTGGCCTTCTTATATGGAGGGGGTGATATCACACAGACCTTTCTCAATCTCCACAAACGTGCTGCCGGTGATACAGCCAGATCTTTCTTGAAGGCTCTGCAGAAAACCCCTTTTTGTGTAGCCACTTCATTGTTAGTCATGTGTTCGCTCTCATGAGTGGTGTGAGGAAGTTTGACCCTGCACCTTTGTGTGCTCACCAGCCTGGCATGTCCCATGAAACAACTTAGCCCCTACAGTCCCTCGTTTTGTGCTGTGCCCAGCATCACAATATTATTTATTTCAGGAGAAATGATTGATGCTGAGGTAGGCATATTCCCTGTTTTATTTTTAGCAGTTGCAATGAATATCTTATGAAGCATTGAGTTGTAAAATTGCAATTGTATTGCAGCATTCATAAGATGGTGGGAAAAGTTACAATATTATATGGAATAGATATTCCAATTTAATTTACTCCTCTAAAGGATGAGCTTTATCAAAAGGAGATTCCATTAAGTTGTGTAATGTTATATTTGGCACAGGTTATATAAATAATGATGTTCCCATTAAAAAATAAGAGAGAAAAAAGTAGCCTTAAATGGAATTTAATCTATATTTAATCACCACTGTTGATTTGCAGTGTCATGCTTTAACGAGTTCAGTGCTACCAAGCAACAAAGTCAGGTGTTGCTGATTAAGCTTACATTTGTAAGCAAAGCACCCAGTGCTGGATTGTTTTTACTTCTAGCAAACAGCTTAATCAAAATACAACAAGAATATATTTTCTACAGGTGCACTGAAATTAAATTTGCAATATTTACCCGTTAATGTGGAAGTATTGCTCAAATGTTGCTTTTCAAAACTGTGAGGTGAGCTAATGACTACCATGACCCCTGAATAGAAATGGAAGAATATGATAAATTTTATTCTTGTACCATCTATGCAAGAACACTTGAAAATTAAGTGACCCTTCGTGCAGGTCTCACTGAAGTAGCATATTTACTTTTGTGAATGATAGTACATGTTCATTCTTTATAACTACATAATAAATAAATGTTTAAATGAAAATATTATTTACTATCTTTCATCATTTCATTGTAATTTGAACATGTGTGCTTCAGTTATAGTTGCTTTGATTATGCATTAACCCATTATATATAAATATATATATGGTGAATAAGCTATTATTTTATCATCATCATCATCATCATCATCATCATCATCATCATCATCATCATCATCATCATCATCATCATCATCATCATCATTCTTATTCTTATTATTGTTATTGTTCTTATTATTGATATTCTTGTTATTATTCGTGTTGTTGTTATTATTATTATTATTATTATTATTATTATTATTATTATTATTATTATTATTATTATTATTATTATTATTATTATTATTATTATTATTATTATTATTATTATTATTTATTATTATTATTATTGTTATTGATGTTGTTGTTATTGTTATTGTTATTGTTATTGTTATTGTTATTGTTATTATTGTTATTGTTATTGTTATTGTTATTGTTATTGTTATTGTTATTGTTATTGTTATTGCCATTGCCATTGCCATTGCCATTGCCACTGCCACTGCCACTGCCACTGCCACTGCCACTGCCACTGCCACTGCCATGGCCACCGCCACCGCCACCGCCATCGCCA
The DNA here is from genome assembly GCA_030765045.1 of Tenodera sinensis. Lineage (NCBI taxonomy): Eukaryota > Metazoa > Arthropoda > Insecta > Mantodea > Mantidae > Tenodera > Tenodera sinensis. Next base: position 156,558,464 of record CM060962.1, read on the forward strand.
TCGCCATCACCATCGCCATCGCCATCGCCATTGCCATTATCATTATCATTAGTATTATTATTATTATTAACATCCAACTTATTATTTTTTTTTTCAAAAATTGAAAAAAGCACATGTAATGTATTAATTCAGCATACAGCATGTTAACAATATAATTTGTTTGCCTTGTTATTCACCCCACATCAACTGTATCACAATCATTATGAATGTTATTAAAAAAATTATTGTCGCAATATCCAGCATAATTCCTTTGAATATGATCTCATAATTATTACATGAGCTCTGAATGTAATCTAAAAATAATGAAAAGGAAAAAAGAAATAACTAACAGACTTACTTGCATTTTTTGTTAGTGCAAGAATCCCCAAAAATAATAACTATAAGACATATGTACTTTAGGAATCCATGTACCCACATGTTATCCTCTCTACAAAGAACACAATATGTTGTTGTTGTTAGCTAATGCTGGATTTCTGACAATGAAGTCATTAATTCTCTTGCTCTCCAATATTTTTCACTGATGGATGGGGCATTAGAAGTGGCCGGGCATATTTGAAGATGGTCTCGGTCCATTTCCTCTTGCAGATCACATAGACGACACAGAGGTGAAGAATATATCCCAATTCTGTTTAAATGTTTTGCCAGACAATCATGTCCTGTAATCAACCTGAAGGTTGCAACTGCTGTTTTTTGAGGATACTCAGGAACAGGGTTGCCAACTCGTACGATAATTATGGGGGCATATGATAATTTTAATGTTTGTATGATGGTTGTCAACCCATACAATAATTATGGGGGTGTACGATAATTTGAATGTAGGATAGTTCGATATCGGCAAAATATCATTTTCACTGGTTTGTCACTCCAGCGAAGTGAAACTAATTACAAATAACACCACTTTTGTCCTCATTGTCTGTCTCCACCCCATAGCTACTAAGCCTGCTACCCTTTATCCTCTTATTGCCAGTGTGCCCAGGTCTGATAATCTCAATGAAGAAGGCACTGTTCAGAAAATTGACGATCAATGTAGAAAACTCGGAATACGTGATATTCTGTGTGAAATAAAGAACATGCCTGAACCTGATAGTTTCTGGAGTGCTGTTAAACATATCTCACCTTGGTGGAAAAACTAATTCCAAAGAACTAGCGGCCTTTGCATTATCAGAGGTTTCCTTGCCCTACAGAAGCACTTCTTGTGAAAGAGTTTTTTTTTTCTAAACTGGGTTTAATAAAAACCAAAGTTAGAAACAGATTGGCACTAGATACGGTAAATGAACTCATTTTGTCGTCTCAACTTATGAAAGAACATGGTAGATCTTAAAATCTGCAAGTCACTGAGATGTTAAGGTTTATCTCAACAACAAATTTGTGCAATGCTGCAACGGTTTAGGAAGCTGAACTTTCAGATGAATAGTGCGAGAAACATAAGTGCTAAAGTTGTAATATTTGTTGAGGTCATCAATCTTGTAAGTGGATATAATAAACATCATTACTATTATATTTTCATAAGTATTATACTGATATTTTTATTGTTGTAGCGTTTGCTTTATGATGTACGATAATTTTGAATCCAAATCTATAATTTTGAGTGGCTGATACAATAATTTTACTTTTAAATGTTGGCAACCCTGCTCAGGAATTACCGTGTGAATGTTTGGCAGTTCCCATCTTTTGTTTTTTGATTTTTCATAGTAATATTTTGCAATAAAAGAAGAGACTTAGCAGTAATAGTAACCGCTTTTTAGAGAGCACCATATTTTTATGTTTTGGCAGTTACATCGCTCTCTCACAACCCCCAGAATGTCTGGAGGAACACACTTGTCGTTGGTTTATGGGTCTCACCGACCTGACCGGGAGAATTTTCTAAATAAATCCACCGACCATATCCTCTGATTACCAATCAGAGGACGTATTACATGCCATGACAGGTCAGCATGTTAGGGGTTAAGATTTTATAGAGAAATGGAGAGGTTGGAAAAATAAAGACTCCCTAGCCCTCAGGAACCCTAATAGCATCGGGGTCGGAAGAGAACAAGAGATGACCAAGGTAAGGTCAGATAGAAAAGCTACGGTGAGGAGCAAAACACCAGTAAGTGGAAGTAATGTTCTGCTCAGCTTGAGTACCTTGTGGTTGCCATTCACATATCCCCTAGATGGAAACCCTGAGTATAAATGAATAATGATAATTGTTATTTATTTATGCCAACAAGCTTACTGCTGATGTGAGATTCCCTTGTGGTCTAACTGGGAAAAAGTACGAATCAGCTGGGGAATTTAATGTCGTACTGGCAAGTTGGCCATGGTAGCTTAGTGGTTAAAACAGCTGCTCGATAAGTGGAAGATCCACGGTTCAAATCCTGGCTATGGCATTGAATATTTCAGTCCTGATTCCACCTCTTAATCTCTTCTTGAAGGTTAATGAGTTACAAACTGGTTTCTTTATATCTCCTGGAGCATTAATACATACAAGCATCCTTTGATCTATCCTTCATACCATTTAAACAAATAAAAGCAAAGTCACTAGTACTGTCTTTCTAGATGTTGCTAAAACTTTAGATAGCATTGGTCATAATCACCTTAAGCTACTCTGGAGATTTCACCTGCTCTATCACAACTTGTTAACCTTATTGAAGCTTTACAGAAACTAACAAGACACAAATTCAAATAAATATCAAGAAAACTCAGGTTATCAATCTGCAAAATGGCATGACACAAGTTTATCCACTGTCATCTACATTACTGAATCTTTCAAATGGCCATACTTTAAATTAATTGTGTAAATGGACATTACATAAAAATTTGATTTTGATCTCATTGTTGGATTATCCCTGCTTACTGTACTAGGCTTTGATTTGTTTATAATACTTTTTGATCAAGATGAAGTTTCTGTAATTGACAATAACATGCATTAAAAGGTTTTGAACACAATATAGAATACTGTTTAACACCAACTCACTCTGTTTCAAGCATAAAAACTGTAGAAGAAAAATAACACACATGGTAGATGCTTCATACTATTACAGAAGTAATAGTGTCGCTAGATATTGTGTCAAATGAGAGTTTCTGTGTACTGAGGTGTGATGTCACTTGTGCCCAGCAGTCTATAACAGTCTATCACTTGTGTTTAGGATCATATTTTCAGCATTAGAAATGCTTACAGCAGCACGTTCTTTGTGTGATGCAATAATATGAGCCACTGTTTATTGTATTACAGAAGCTGGGAAGGAAGCATAAGAATAATATGCTTTCACAGGTACTACAGTCATTTGCACCTTATGATTCTAAGTTAATAAACTACACAATATTCTAGTTTTTAAGAGACAATAGTTTGTTCACATAATCAGATAACATAATTGATGACATACATGGTCAAAATAACTCTTGAAAATTCATGTAAAATAAATAAAAAATAATATCTGTAGTGGTCTATAAATAAACTGTTGGGCATTAATGGGTTAAACACTTTACTGAAAATATGCAAAAGAAAAGTCTTAAACTAGGTCTTAAACAAGGAATTAAACAGTTCTAATAAGGTTAGTATCATTGTTGTGGTGCTGTTTTTTAATAATTTGTTGGTGGATGTGCTGAGGTTTGGACTCTTTTGCTATCTCAGGTCATGGTACAGAGTGAAATAATGCAGACACAGGATATAACTTTTCTATAACACTTTTATTTGCACCTTTCTCGTTGAATATTACACGCGTGACACTTTTGTTAACCTTCCTTGCACATGAACCAACTTTCTCAATGGTTTCTTCTCATTATTTGTTGTTTTAAATCACACTTTTAGCGTCTAAACCTGCACGTATCAAAAAACATGTCTTCTCTCCTTGGACACTATGATGCTAAGGAAAAAATCTAGCATTTTCTTTCACAATGCATTTGTATTCATATGCGTATATGTCCATTTCCTACGGCGTACCCCATGAAATCATCTTACACGTTAAATAGTTCCCAGAATGTTAAGGAAGCAATCTATATCTATCCTCCCTACACTTTTAATATTAAATATAAAATGATTCTTATAATTATACATATTAAAGTTGAACATATTATTTAACATTAATGATGTTATTAAACAAATATTTTTCTTAATAATGTAATAATGGTAATATGCTCTCCATACTTAACAAATTCTTACCAACATGAAAAATAAACTATATTTACAATAAACATTCACATAAATACTTTCTTTTCAGGGTCTGACCACTTATTCTGTCTCAGTTGTAACATATAACCATTCACAATGACATCAGACGTAGTGTGCATTCTACTCTATGGCAGCTTGAGCTTATTATTCAAGTGTAACTTTTACCACCCAACTACAGGGAAAGCTAGCTGTTGCCAAACATCTCTACTTTAAAGTGTTCTTCCGAAATTCTTTATAACTTCATAGACCTTATTCATCAAAAGTCATCACTGGCTTAAAGGATGAGATCTATACCTCTTCAATGCAATATACATGTAATCACAACTTTATGCTTTAGTAACTATACCATGCACATTTAAAAATATTTGTCACCTGTAAAATCATAAGAAACATTAAAATTTACTGTAGTCTCTTCAAACTTAAATCTCATCCCACACCACTGGTAAGCTGGTAAGAACATCAGTATAAATGTCAAAAATCCAAAGCTTTTATCTGGTCATGACTCATTTCCAATAGAAAGAAAGTGAATCTTCAATGTAAGTTTGTTAATCATTCTAAAGAATTCACCTTCACAGCTATATTTTTAATTAGTGGAGTAAAGAAGCCTACTATGTTGATATTACCATATATGGTAATGCATATAATCCAGTGTTAAAAAGATTAAGTTATGATGTGTAAGTAATACTGATTTATCATAATCATTGCACTGTAAATTATATAACAGATATATAATTCAAGAATAATTCTTACTCATGAGAAACATTTTGTATCAAAATATGCTACAAGTGAATGATGATCACAAACCTGTTATAGCTAAGATCTAGGCTTTCAACACTTGCACTTTTAGACAGATACTGTTGAAGAGGGGTTGCACTGGTTGGCATGCAAAGGCCATTCCATGATAGATTAAGATGTGTTATGCTGCTGTTTTTACCCAGTGCTTTCATTAGTGGTTTCATAGCTGCAACACACAAAGACAAAAGTAACATTTTACAAAGCTTTCAATTAATGCAATGGTTTGACTGTTGTCACTACTTACATTACTGTCTACAATTGTTTTCTTTTATGTTGCTAAATTACAGAAAAAAGTTATATCACTTAAAATGCTGCCTAATATGGGAATAAACAGGAATTAAATGGTGGAATATTTGGAAAAAGTGAGAAAGAAATGGGTTAGAGCAGCTAAGTAAGATGAAAGAATTGCAATATAATTCTTAAAATAATGTAAATAGTGGAACATATAGGGTAGGGGCTTCATTATGCAGATTTCTCTGGAATTGTGTACAAGGAAGCTTTGTATAGTGGATGATTATAAATTTAAGTTTAGCACTGTGGTTGTTGTAATTGTAAAAAAGAAGTTTCTTTACTAATTTTGATATAACAATAAAGTTAGTTTCTGAAGTGTAATTTCTGTAATCCTGTATAAAACTGATGAGGACAGTTGTAAGCTAATTGCCTGTTCAAGATTAATAATTTCATTGTTTGTATTAGCATTCTTTCCATGCAGAATTCAAAAATAATTTCTTGCACATTAAAACAGAGTACCAGACTTTTTCACATTGTAACAAATTAAGACACCGGTTCTGCTAATCACACTTTATTTGGCATTTCAGCAGTTAGGGTAGCACTAATGTTATACTTATAACACTGTTACACATGCTAACAACAACACAACTGATCCTTTGAATAAAATTACAGCTTAACTGTCACTACATAATCACCAAACTGCACTTGGCACTGTTCACTGTTACTGTCCACTGAAGGCTTTGTAACTGTATGCCAGATGCTCAGCAGTTGCATTTATAGTACTGCACACAATGAGTAAGGTTCTGGATATAAGCAACTTCTCGATCTCGAATATTCCTGAGTGTCACAAAATGAAGGCTCCAGAGCCAACAAAGAGTACAGAATAGCAATTGTCTTTTACGATCAACTGTCCCGTCAAGCGGATTGGTCATTGATGCAGATAGGCACTTGGGACTATATACTGGTATCAATAATTAGCTACAGCTGCAGTGACACTCTCAGGATTGGTCATCCCGACCAGATGATCCAAGTGTACTACCTGCATGTTCCCTCAGAAAAGCCTCTGGATGTGGTAGACTAAGTTGTTGATCCTCTTTACCACGCAGTATGGTCCTTGCCATGATTGTTGCAGCTTGGAGCAATAGTCCTTGGTCCAGATAGGATGATAAAGCCACACTAGCACACCAGTCTGCTGGAAACCTTGGCTAATGGCTTGCCGGTTGCACCAGTTTTATATCCGAACACTGGCTACCTGGATGTGTTGATGTGGCAACTCATATGCATCGCAAAGGCAGTCCATGAGGTTCTCCTTTAGTCCAACTACTGGCTGTTCTGCCCCAAGGGGCTCCCAAACATCAGGTCACACGGAAGATGAAACTCCCTGTCAAAGGCCAAACTAGCCGCCTCATTCTGGTAGGCCAGCAAGAAAAGTCTTCCACTCTTTCTTCACGCCGGATAGCTGCTGACAAATTTTGGTTGATAGTTCCTTCATCTCCCTAAGGACCTAGTTGTCGACGGGCCCTTAAACACCATTGCCACCATTTTCAAGTCGGACATTTGTCTTCATTTCTTCCTTAACACCTCTATTTTAGCCTCAATCTTCCTTATTACGAAATTCATTGTCATTTCACTTCCCATTTTAGCCATTCCAGAATTTACGTTCTTCAATTCGTATTTTATTTCACCCTTTCCTTGATGTCTGAATTTACATTCTTCATTTCAGATTCCATCTTCTCCATCTTGGCCAATAATTTTTCAAACACTGCCTCCATCATGACTTTTACAGCAAACTCTTGACAGCAGTATAACAAATGAGGACACCGGTTCTGCTAATCACACTTCATTTGGGTTTTCAGCAGTTTGCTTAATGCTAAACTCATGCTTATAACACAGCTGCACACACTCATAACAACAGAATTGATCCCTCGAATCGAACCACAACTTAATTGTCACTCCTGAATCACCACTGGCATTGAACTGTGCTCGCCAGCGTCCACTGGAAACTGTAACTGTCTACTGGGTGCTCAGCAGTCCCTTATATAGGTCCCACATAGAACAACTGGTTCTGGATATAAGAAGCTTTTTAAACTGCCATGTTCCTGAGTGTCACAAAACAAAGGCTCTAGAGCCATGGTGAAAATATTTAATTAAAAGAAAGTTATGGTTACATTAGTGATTAATTTTCATGCTTTTATACATGGAAAGTGATTGTTGATTTCATGAGTACATAAACATGACAGAAATTCAGAATGTTCAAGGTTGGAGTTCCTGATGTTCACTTAATGAGGATGAGAAAAGGCTGTGAAAAAGTCTTTAGCTTGGAAGCTAAAAGCTCTTTAAATTTGACAATTCCAGATTTAGAGTCAGACAGCCAATCATAGACTTGCAGAAGCTTTTGAAGATATAGGATAGATACTCTTTGATAAATGCTAAGAAATTTAATGCCCATATATCTATATGGCCTAAATGCTTTTCATTGTACGAGGGCTGTCCCAGAAGTACATGACCTAACAAAGAAGGCATCAAAATTTTGGGAAAGAAAACATTTATTTCTCTATGTAGTCTCCTTCCAGTCCGATACACTTTTTCCAGCGATGCTCAATAGCTTTGATACCTGTTTATAGTGAGAAACATCGAGCTCTACAAAATAGCCATCAACTGGAAACTCCACTTCCTCATTGTTGGCAAATCTTTAACCACCAAACTATTTCTTCAAGTTTGGAAACAGAAAATAATCAGGGGTGGCTAAATCTGACAAACAGTGTGCATGAGGAAGCAATTCAAAGTTTAACTAATTGAATTTGGCCATGGCGATAATGGATGTGTAAACTGGTGCATTGTCCTGATAAAATGACATTTTCTTTTTAGCTAAATGCGGCGATTTTTGCTTGATTTCATCACTCAAACGTTGCAACAAATTTTCACAGTACTCACCATTGATTGTTTTTACTTTATGGAGATAGCCAATGAAAATTATCCCAAGTGCATCCCCAAAAACTGAGACCATGACCTTGCCTGCAGATGGAACTGTCTTCATCTCCTTTGAAGCTGATTCTCCCCTTTCGATCCACTGTTTTGGCTGTTCCTTGCTCTCAGGTGTAAAGTGATGGACCCATGTTTCATCCATGGTTATGAATCGATGCAAAAACTCAGCCTTATTGTGGTGATACATCGCCAAGTACTCGATTGAGACATACTCAAGATGCTGTTTTTGTTTCATTGTGAGCAAATGCGGTACCCATCTTATGAACAGCCTTAGCATATCCAAATTTTCAGCCAATGGGTGATGTGCAGCACTTTTTGAAATGCCTTCAATGTCTGCTAGCTTGTGCACTTCATTCGATGATCATTCAGTACCATTTTGTAGATTTTCTTTACAATTTCTGGTGTGATCACCTCATTTGGTCGACTACTGTGGTGTTCATCTTGGCAGCATGTATGGCCTTGCTTAAACTCTACCACCCAGTATTTTACTGTTGTAAACAAAGGAGCATACCCCCCAGAGCAGACTCTAGCTCAGCTCTATAATTAGTTGGACTAAGCTCTTTCAAACAAAAGTATTGTATCACATAATGATGACCAGTTTTATCCAGGTTTACAAATTCACTGAGAGCATTCACTATTGATGGCTACCAGAATAATACTAAACAACGTAGCTCCGTCAAACTTGAAACCTAAGCTTTATAAGATAGGTACTTTCTACCACAGTCATTAATTTGAAACAACTGCTATATATACGTCCGTTCGGGTACTTCTGCGACAGCCCTCATATCTTTACCATACAATCATCGCTGTCTTTTTGTTTTATTCTTTATTTTTCCCATACAATATTGTAACAAATGATTACACTTGCTTCCAAACTATTTCTCTCATGGTTTTGACTGCTAACTGCACTCAACTTCTCAGCTGCCAACTGCATTTGTCTGTCCTTGGACTGATTTGAATCCCTGGAGGACGCTAATAGCTCTCTTGTATATCCCCATAACAAAGACAGGAGGCTCTTAAAAGAGGGGAACTTCTCTCACACCTGCTAGCAGGAAGTTTCCAGTCCTGGGGGAGAGCGCACATAAAGGATTTATTTGCTGTGTCATTATTGGGTGAGCCATTTGATCTAAAGGCTATTATTGTGCAGACCATTTCTTCTAGAGGGGCTGCCAGACAGCTGCAGCAATCCAGAAATCTACATTAAGGGGCCAGCATGCTTTCACTCTGGCACAGCTACTGGCAACTTGTGCATGTGTTACACTTGCAACAACCCAGGCGGCTGACCAAGGTGTCCGACATACACTCCACAGGTGTGGCCAGAGGACAATTCATCCTCCTGGTCACACTGCTCTCTCCTCAGGGCTGGTTGTCATTAATTGTCTTCACCCGTGTCATTATTGTTGAACCTTGCGGTAACGCCTCTTAGTCCATGTAGGGCAAACTACATCAGATTATCCTGCTGGAAATCTTGGCTTTTGATTTGCCGGTTATAACGGGTCATTCCTTATCTGTATGTGTTGAGACCCATTTCCTACACGTCCTGAAGACAGTTCACGCAGCCAATTGCTGGATTTTCTGCCCCAAGGGGCTCCCAGACATTGGGTCAAACAGGCAGTTTCCTGCCAAAGACAAAGCTGACTGGTGTCTTCCGTTAATGTGTGTTGACGTGCGATAGGCCAGTAAGAGAAATGGTACACTGACATCCTAGTCTCTCTGGTGATTGACGGCCTTCCTCAAGTGATTTTCAAGGGTCTTGATGCATTGCTCAAACATGCCTTCTAACTGTGAAGGAGAGATTTAGTGTGCATCTTGTGCTCTCCCAAATGCTGCAGGGCTTCCGCAAGTTTGATCAGAACTTGTTGCCCTGATCGCTGTGTAACTCTAACAGTACCCCAAAGGAGCAAAACATTTCTTCCACTTCTTTCAGGCAGTTTGTGATCTTCTTGGCTTCCTGGTTAGCAAGGGCATACACCCCCGATCACTTGAAGTAGTCAATGACTATCATCAGATATTTGTTTCTCCTGTTGTACAAAGGGAGTGGTCCAGATATGTTGATGGCAATTCATATGTGGGCCACGGCTTGCCGCACACTCGTGACATTGGTCGCACCATCTCTCAGCGTCTGTCTCTAGCCTCAACTAGTAGTACATTTGCTGAAGCTTGTCCATTGTTCTGTTGGTTCCAAGATGTGCTTCTGTAGTCCACGCATGTACTCCGGGACTCCCATCACCACACTCCGAGGGAGGATCAACTGCTCTTTCTGGGTCTCCCTGTCAGGTGACTCCCAAACTTTGAATGGCACACTACTTCTCTTCAGTGAATTCCAATAGGTCCAGTAGGACTTGTGCATACTACTCCTAGATGCAATGTCTTCCCAGCTCAGCCAAGCCCCTGCCTCCACTTCTCTCAGGAGCGACCCCTATTTGGCGTCTGTCAGCTGCTCCCTCCTGAAGCATGTGTTATTCCATCCATCTGCAAACACCATCAAAATCACACAGATAGCTGCGGCACATTTCTCCTCTGCCTTACTACAATGGCTGTCCTCTTATGGACAGCATCTTCTTGACATGGTATCCACACTGGAGTGGCTCATTCCTTTCCGATGTTATAATATGAAGTTGCACTCCTGGAGTCTCTCTACCCAATGGGCTGCTTGGCCCTCTAGGTCCTGGAAGCTCAACAGCTAGGTGAAGTTGGTGCAGTCAGTCTTCAGGTGGATGGTTGACCATACAGATACTTATAGAAGCGTTCAAAAACCTTCACTAGTGCCAGGAACTTTCACAAGATAATGAAGTAGTTATTTTATGCCAGGAAAATGTCTTGCTGTAGTATGCCATTACCTGCTCATGTCCATTCTGGACCTGGCATAGTACATTCCAATACACCTGTTGCTGATGTCTGTGTCCATGATAAAATCGCCACCCGGTTGTGGAAAAACTAGGACAGGAGCACTGCAAAGTGCTGACTTGAACCATTCGAATGCACCTTCAGTAAGACTGGTGTTCTTCCATTAGATGAGCGAGAGTTTCCCTCTGACGAACTGGCAGTGGTAGCTGCATAGGCCCAGAAAACTGTGCAACTGCGGTTTATGTTTCAGGCGAGGCCAATCTCCCGCAGCCCGAGCTTTCTCCAGGTCTGTGGTCACCCCAGTTGGTGGACCTATGTTACCCAAGTACTTAAACTCTTTGTAGAAGAGTTAATAACTTAATTGTGTTCAGCTTGAGGTTAGCTGCCTGCAGCCTCTGTAACAGCTTAGTCAGTTTCTCGGAGTAGCATTCGAATATGTTGCCAATGACGAGTGTGAGTGAGTGTGTGAGTTGGGTTTAAGGGCCCATTGACAACTAGGTCATTAGGGCCCGCCAACGACAATGATGTCCAGATATGGCAAGCAGGCCTTGTAAGTCAACTCCCTCATCAGTGACTCCATGAGGCACTGAAGGGTGGCTACCATTGCAGAGGCCAAAGGACATAACCGTAAACTACTAAGGCCCTTGGCCTGTCGAGAAAGCGGTCTTCTTCTTGTCTCTGGAATCTAGGGTTTGTTGCCAGTATTCTGATTGCAGGTTCAAAGTCGAGAACCACTTGGCACCAGTAAGTGTCCATCTGCGGTAAAAGGGAACAGTCCTTTAGGGTGACAGCAATCCACGTAGATGCATAGCACACTTTTCTTCTTATTGTTCTTCCCCAAGACTACAGGGGAGCACCAAGGGCTCTTGGACCCTTCATTAATCCCTCGGAATCTCATGTCCGCCAGCGTGTCCCTCACTTCCGCCTTCTTTGTTAGAGGAACATGTCTTGGTAGTTGCCAGATGGGTCAGGCGGCTCCAGTATTGGTATGGTGGAGTACTCGTCCGGTGCAGCCATAATCGTTGTTTCCTTGGTTAAGGACAAACTAATATTGTGTAACTAGTAGCCAGACTTTTTCCAGTTCTGCAGTGGTCAGGTGGTCAGTTGCCTTTTTAAGCAAGTCTTCCAGTAGAGCCCCAGATCTTGCAATGGTGCTGACTGCTTGGATCCATTCACACCAATACACCGGCAGCTCCTTGCATTCACCCAACTCCATTCTGGCCTGGATGTCCTGATGGATACAGGAGTCTCACATGCATTTCCTCCCAACAAGGCAACAATGCCCTGGCAATTTATCACCTGTTCAATTGTGACTTACAGGCCAAAACCAGGTTTATTGACCGTTGACCTTTCAGTTACACCTTCACAACCACCTTGCTTCTTGGGGGCAGAACCACATCATCCACTAGGATCACCCTGCAGCTTTCCATGTTTTCATAGGGATTTTGGAGCATCACCTTGTCTCAGTCTAGTCAGAAGCCTTTGCCGACATTGACTGTCGCTTTGTGGCTCCTGAGGGCATCCAGTCCCAGTATCACATTCTTAGGTACCCTCATGAAGAACATCTACTGGCTCACAATGCTCTGCCCCTGGGTCAACTCCAGCAGGTCTTCCTTCTCCAGAGGAATGGTATCGCCTGATGCCATCACTGACTGTAGGCCCAACTCAGTTTTCTGGATGGCAAGCCTTTCACCACATCAGGTTTTATTATGGCCATGGCTATATGTGTCCACTAGTACCCTGCAACACTTACTATGTATCCAGGCATCTGCAAGGAGACTGTCATCAACTCTCCTGACCAAGACCTGCAATGTTAGTCAAGGGTGTGGTGAAGATTGCACCAAGCTACCCCTCATCACCCTGGTCCTGTTTGCCACCTGCTTGTGAGCTTGTATGTGAACAGTCCGTGGCTAGGTGTCGTGGCTGGCCTCATCACTAACACACACACAAACTGAAGATCTTCATTGTACTCTCTGGGTTGATTCCCTGTCCCTGCAGTATCGGATACTCATGGTCTTCAAGTGGGGGCAGCTGTTACCTTGGCTGCCTCCATCCTTAGTATGGCAATTAGAGCCTCATGGATGGTCTTATATTCACCATTATCAGATGGTGTCCTATTTTGGCTTCACGCATCCCATCATCAAAGGAGTAAGGTGCTTCCTGGGACACGTAACTGGGCGGAAGGTTCTAAGAGCTTTGTTCACTATTTACTCTACTGCAAGGGAGGACTCCTGCATTGTCTCCCATTGACTTAAGCTGTCTGTGATAGGTTGTGGCTAAGCAATGGTTCCCAAACCGGTTTGCAAGGGTCTCCCAGGTGTCTCTGGAAACTATTGATGATATCAGAATCACATTCAAAGCCTCTCCCACCCCTCACTGGATAATGGCTATCAGCTCTGTGACTTCTTCTGTTGACCATCAATTGTAAGTGGCAATGCCGGTGAATTGTCTGCAGAAAACTTCGAAAGTTGATGTGCTGTCAAAGTTGGGTGATTTGATGCATGCAAATGTTGTGTGGCATCCTGGTGTCTCAACCTTCAAGACAGAAGTAAGTCTTCTGTCCAGCATTTCTTCCATCAGGGGATTCAATTCCTTGATGCTGCTGTTGACTCTTTCTTTCAGAGTGCAAATGGTTGGCTTAGGTGTTACAACTTTCTGCAAAGCTCTTCCATATCCTCCTCCATGCTGGCCAGATATTTGTCAATTTTGGTGTTAGCTTGTCTTCAACTTGGACATTTTGTCTTCATTTCTGTCTGCATTTATTCCATACTCAACTTTCTCCTCCATTGTGGCATTCAGTCGCACTCCTGACACCAGAGTAACAAATGATTGTACTTGCTGGTAAACAATTTTTCTTGTTGTTTTAACTCGCAGCCAATTGTACTCAGCTGTTTCTCAGACTGAACTGATCCTCTGGTGGGTACTGACAGCCCCCTTACATGGTCCTTGCAACAAAGGCAGAATTTTCTCACAAGGGGTGGCTTCTCTTACACCTGCTATCAGTAAAGTTTCCAGAACTGTAGGGGGCATGCATAAACGGTTTGTTGCTTGTGTCATTATTGCATGGGCATTTGATCTGATGACCATATTGTGTGGACAATCTGTTCTAAAGGAGCAGGCAAACAGCTGCAACAATCTAGGAAGCTATGTAAAGGGTTCAGTGTGCTTTCACTCTTGTGCCACTTTGTGCATGTATCACATTTCCATCCAACCAGGTGGCTGGGAAATGGATAAGAATGCGCTCTACAAATGGGACCAGATTGCAACTCATGTACCTAGTCACAATATTTTCTGATTCATTCATTGTAATTCCTTTAAGAAACTGGTTTTGTATTCAGGATCTATAGGGACTTAAAAGATACTCAGGTTATGCTAATTCTATATAAAAGTCTTGTTCATAGTAATTTGGAATATGCCTCAATTGTATGGTCACTAATATATAAATGCCACAACAATCAAATAGAGAAGATCCAAAAAAGGTCCTCAAATACTTATATTACAAAACTCACAGTGTTTTTATTTATAATCAGAACTTGCCATATAGTCAACTGCTTAATCCATTAAAAATAGACTCACTCTCTGATCATAGAGTAATAGCTGAACAATTATTTCTGTACAAACTCATAAATGGCCTGGTATCCACTGAAGAACTGCTTGACATAATATATTTTAATGTCAGTACTGCCAATTTTAGAAACCGTCAGCTGTTTCAATTTAGGACTCCAATAACATAAAAATTCTCCCATTCTTAGGTTGTCTTGAAATACGATAAACTTTCAACTAAAATAGAGCTGGATTTTAGTTTACCTTACAAGCAGTTTAAAAAACACTTAAATATGGGAATTATTTGCATGTGATTTTCAGTTGTATTGCTAATTGTTATCTGCAGAACTAGTACAATATTTGCAATTCTAGTCTTATATAGGAGTTTAATAGATGTTTCATTTTTAGTCTTAGTTTCTTAATACTTTATTGTATTCTCTTTCTATTATATTCAAATTTATCTAATTATTATTTACTTTGTTGTATCACTTAATCGCTTGATTAGTGTACAGTTTGCAATATCTTGTCTTCCATAATAGCTTAATATACAGTTTATTTTTAGTTTCTTTGTACTCTTTCTTGTGTTCTTGTTTTGCATTTAGTCAAGCTTTTATAAATAAATTACACATAGCTACTGTGTTTGGAGCTTTGCTCTGTTATAGCACAAATGAATGAATGAATAAATAAGGGAGGAAGGGAGGGAGGAAGGGAGGAAGGAAGGAAGGGAGGAAGGGAGGAAGGGAGGGAGGAAGGAAGGAAGGAAGGAAGGAAGGAAGGAAGGAAGGAAGGAAGGAAGGAAGGAAGGAAGGAAGGAAGGAAGGAAGGAAGGCAGGCAGGCAGGCAGGCAGGCAGGCAGGCAGGCAGGCAGGCAGGCAGGCAGGCAGGTAGGAAGGCAGGCAGGGAGGCAGGGAGGAAGGGAGGAAGGGAGGAAGTGAGGAAGGGAGGAAGGGAAGAATGGAGGAAGGAGGAAGGAAGGAAGGAAGGAAGGAAGGAAGGAAGGAAAAGAAGGCAGGCAAGCAGGAAGGCAGGAAGGAAGGAAGGAGGGAAGGAAGGAAGGAGGGAAGGAGGGAAGTAGGGAGGGTGGGAGGGAGGGAGGGAGGGAGGGAGTATGTATAAATGCCACAACAATCAAATAGAGAAGATCCAAAAAAAGGTCCTCAAATACTTATATTACAAAACTCACAGTGTTTTTATTTATAATCAGAACTTGCCATATAGTCAACTGCTTAATCCATTCAAAATAGACTCACTTTCTGCTCATAGACTAATAGCTGAAGAATTATTTTTGTACAAACTCATAAATGGCCTGGTATCCACTGAAGAACTGCTTGACAGAATATATTTTAATGTCAGTACTGCTAATTTTAGCAACCGTCAGCTGTTTCAATTTAGGACTCCAATAACATAAAAATTCTCCCATTCTTAGGTTGTCTGTGAAATACAAATGAATGAATAAATAAGGGAGGGAGGGAGGAAGGAAGGAAGGAAGGGAGGGAGGGCAGGAGGGAGGAAGGGAGGGAGGAAGGGAGGAAGGAAGGAAGGAAGGAAGGTAGGAAGGAAGGAAGAAAGGCAGGCAGGCAGGCAGGGAGGCAGGAAGGCAGGGAGGCAGGGAGGAAGGGAGGAAGAGAGGGAGGGAGGGAGGGAGGGGGGATGGGAGGGAGGGAATGAGGGAGCGAAGGAGGGAGGGAGAGAGGGAAGGAGGGAGGGAATGAGGGAGTGAGGGAGGGCAGGAGGGAGGAAGGGAGGAAGTGAGGGAGGGAGGAAGGCAGGGAGGAAGGGAGGGAGGTAGGGAGGGAGGAAGGGAGGGAGGGAGGGGGGATGGGAGGAAGGGAATGAGGGAGCGAGGGAGGGAGGGAAGGAGGGAGGAAGGGATGGAGGGAATGAGGGAGGGAAGGAGGGTGGAAGGGAGGAAGGGAGGGAGGAAGGGAGGGAGGGAGGAAGTGCGGAAGGGAGGAAGTGAGGAAGGGAGGATGGGAGGACGGGAGGAAGGGAGGAAGGGAGGGAGGGAATGAGGGAGCGAGGGAAGGCAGGAGGGAGGAAGGGAGGAAGGCAGGAAGGGAGGGAGGGGGGCAGGGAAGGAGGGAGGAAGGGAGGAGGCGTGGGAGGGAAGGGGTGGATGGATGGGGAGATGAAGGGGGAAGGGGTGAATGAATGAACGAATGAATGAACGAACAAATGAATGAACGGATGAAAGAATGAACAAACAAATGAACGAACAAATGAGTGAGTGAGTGACTGAGTGAGTAGGTGATTGGGTGGGTGGATGAGTGAGTAGGTGAGTGAGTGAGTGAGTGAGCAAGTGAGTGAGTGAGAGTGTGTGTGAGTGAGTGTGTGAGTGAGTGAGTGAGTGAATGAATAAATATCCCCAAAATTTGAGAAACTGAAAGTTTTTCCTTGCAAACAATTTTGAGAATCAAAATCAGCATTAGGCAGCACTGTGGCTGAGTGGTTATTGCATTTACCTATTATCTAGGTGGCCCAGGTTCGATCCCAGGGACCTGCATGTGGTATTTGTGGTGATGAAGCAGCATCAGGGCAGGTTTTCTCCAGGTTCTCCAGTTTCCCCCACCACTCATTTCACTAATTGCTCCATTATCACCTTTCCAATCATTGATTTTGCTTGCATTTCATATCATCCTCTTCCTCACTAATATACCTGGTGCTTGGCTGACCACTCACTTCCAGGTCTTCACTCTGGTCCATAGAATCCTGTGCTCCCCGACAGGCGTTTGACCCTAGGCACTGGCTTGTAAGTCCTAGGGGGAGTAAGTCCTACATAAGGTGAGAGTAATCAGGTAAGGAAAAATAGAAGAAAATCAGTATTAGTAAAAACACAGAGCAGGCAACAGAATGTTAGTCCTGTAATCAAAGCAACAAATTACAAACAGAGTTTATAATTTGCTAATATTAGTCAAGACTATTTAAGAACTAGTTGCATCTTAATTTTATACAGGAATGCAAAATTGAAGTACCACCCACCTTCCTTGGGGTAAAAACTATTTACTGAAAGATCCAGATCCATAATGCTCCAGTTCTCTTTCAAGAAATAAGCCAGAGGTGGCACAGCCCCAGTACTCAAATTATTATTTCTAAGTATTAACGTTGTGATAGACCAGTTTTCACTCATTGCTTCTGCAAGTGGTTCTACACCTTCATCACCAATATTATTTCCAGTTAAATCTAACACTTTCAAATTCTGAGTAAGTTTTACACCAATCTTTATAGCTTCTATGCCCTTAGGTCCAATCCTGTATAGAGAGGGAAATGTGAGTCATTAATTCATATTTCCAGTCAAGTGTTATATTTCTAACATTGGAATCATTTTTATGAAGTAATTAGGGCATGTTAGCTGCTTTTTAATACAAAGTAGGTATTAAAGGAATGTACCCTCTTGAAATATAAGCCAGAAGCCTATCTCCAACATGCAATAGGTACTGTGTCTATCAAATAACTGGAGGCCAAGTTTCAACCTTAGTCTGGGTGAGTATTCTGAAAACCTCTCTCTCTTTTTATTGAGGGTGGTGGAGGATTTCTTAAGCTTACTATGTAACTCTCAGCTCTTTGCACATTGGATTCATTTGTACACTCATTCATTTTTAATGATCATATCTGCAGACCTGAGATGAAGTTCCCAATGCTCCTCATGTCGTCAAGCACCACGAGGGAACATCATCTTACTAAGTTATGATGGGACCTGATTTTCACTAGAAGCATCCAGTAAGCAATTCCATTATTACAGTTATAGGAGGAAAATGAGTTAATGATAATGACGATGGAAAGAATGGATCTATACCATGGATTCTGTTGTCCTCTACAGTCTAAGGGTAACATGTTACAGTGATGTATATTGTGGACTATCAAAGCGATCACTGAAGCCCATAACTAAAGCAAACTAGAAATTAATAAGTAATATTAATAATAGTTGCAATACTAGTCAGTTTTCCTCATGAAGAATTAGTGTGTTGGATGGAATATGTCTCATTCTCTACCAATGAACAAAGGGGAGAATAGGGCTATAGGGCTTTGGATGTTTGCTACCACAGCTTTCACTATGATAGGGGCAAGGAGGGGTGAGGTGGGGAAATGCATGAATAAGCACGCCAAGGCTTTGGAATCCCATGTCACTCTACTCACACAAGTATCTCCAAAATGTTCCAGTGAATTCATTGGCTTGTAGCTGCAAGAACGCTCTATTTTTAATATTGTGCAATTGTTATGGTGCTCAACAGCTGTATTAGTATTATTTATTTCATAGTGTACAGTGCACCAAGACAGTTCTTCAAAATGGATGAACAATGTGTAATAAAACAATTAGTAAAACGACCATTCTCACAGTTGAGTATAACTTGAGGATAAGTTAGTGATAGTAAAACAGGGAAGGCCTAGTGCAGCTCTTCCACACTTGCGGTGTGAGCAGAAGGAAAAATCAAGAATCCTTAGAAAGGATGCTTTAATATAAACAATTATGATAAGTATGTGTGGCTGGTTCATGCAAATTAAATAAACTTTATTGCTGGCCATGCTTGTTACTTGCAACTGAGAAAACGCCCTGAAATACAATGAGTTCTGCAATTTTAGTGTATTTAATCACAGCTTAGGATAAACATAAGCGATCAACAATTAGAAACATAGGATTTGAAGAAATATGGTAAGAAACCTTGAGTGTTGCTAATGAAGAGGATGAAGTAAGGCATAGAAAGAGAAATTGTCGTGAAGATGAAACTCATTCTTCGTAGGTACTTAAGGATTTTCTGTTAAGACCTGGACATATTAATAACTCAAACTAAATTAAGATTGAATCACAGAAACAGTTGAAATTTCTGGCCTTACATTTTGCGAGTTACAATATATGCTTTCCAACAAATGTATTGTATGAACCGAGAGAACCATATGTTTCCTATTTTGATATGTCTTTGAAAAATATACTGAAAACGTTATATTCACCTCATTTTTTTATTGTTCCATTTATATCCTGCCTTTAACTACAAAATTCATATTGGTGGCTTCTCCTGTGGAACATGTTGCCTGTTGGCAGTGGTGTTACTCATTTAACAGTGGGTTAATTTTAGGTTTTCTTTTTCTTTTCTTTTTTTTTCTAATTCACACACACATTCACACTCTCATTCATACTTCCAAACTCTGGGGAGGATGAGGAATGATCTTGGCTGGAGAAAAATTCCTACCTCCCTGCTGGGAATCAAACCTGGGACCTTTTACACAGCAGGAAGGTGCTCTATCGACTGAACCACGGGGCCAGCCTCAAAAATATTTTAACAAGCCCATTCAAGCTATTGCAAATTATATGAAATCAAATGGACTTGTTGTGTACAGTGAAGTTTATAACCTGTGTGAACTAATTTTAACATTTCCTTCCACTATCACAAGCACAGAAAGGAGTTTTTCAGCCTTGAAACAAATAAAATCTTATGGGCAACATAAGGAAAAACTGGTCTGACCAACTTGGCTCTTCTATCGGTGGAAAAAGACATATTAGTTTAATTGAGAAGACACCATGAGAAATTAGCTTGTTTCAAGAAAAATTTATTTAAATGCACTGTTCCTGAAGTTAACATTTAAACAGCAACTCCTTGTCATCCAGATCTGGTAGGCCTAATTTTTTTTGTAGTGTTTAATGCCTGCTTTTACTACATATGGCACCACAGGTGGTGACACTGATGATGATGGAATGAAGATGGAGTACTGGTAGAATGAGATAGTGGAGGAAACCAGAGAACCTGGAGGAAATCTATCCCTGTGACTTTTTGTCCATCACAAATTCCACATGTGTCACCTGGGATCAAACGTGGGCCCCTTTGGTGAGAGGCAAATTCTAATCACTCAGCCATGGCGCAGCCATGATAGGCCTAGTGATAGTCCAAGTCATAATCCCAGCATATGCCACTGAATTGTTAGTCTCTGGTTCCTGAAGCTGCAGATCCAAACCTGGCAGAGGACAATGGATCTTTTTGGGTGTAAAAATCCTTATCATGGCTTCCTTCAGAAGGGAAGTAAATCTGATGGCACCGTGTGATAGATTTATGGCATGTAAAGGAACCTCAAGCCTGATAAAGAGGCCTCTGAGTTAAATTAAGTAGTCTTTCATGCCTAATATAGAGTGGGATTTTGAGAACCATGGTAGTTAAAGAGCATCCACAAATAAAAACTCAATTTCAATTTTCCATGATGTGAACATATAATCATTGGGAATATTCAGAAGTATAGGATTGGATAGAGGTGATTGCCATGCCAAAGCCAGGAAAGGAACCACAGATCCTCAGTACGACAGCTGTGAATGAAACCGCTGGGCTACTCCAGACCTTCCTCAGCCAGTGACTGTGTAGTACTGAATCAGCTCCTCTGACCTCTCTTTATGCAGAATGAGTTCTATGTGATTTGAGACCTCACAATTAATATGCTTATCTACTTTGTATCTACTGATAAATTGTGTTGAATATTGTCATGAGTCCTGGGACTTTCTGTGAACATAGAATAGACAAAATAGATAGATTGCAAAAAAACTATATAAACATTCATCATTCATTTTCACTTTCTCTAGAACTTATATATAGGAGGTAGAGTATTGCACTGCACACCAAAATTCCATACCAAGATTTTACTGGAAGTTTTGAGACTTTTGAATACATGAAACAGCATAACTGAAGGAAAAAATCCCTTTTGATGAATACCTGGTATTTAAGTTCAGTATCTGCCAAGGATGTGACAAGGATTTCAAGAAAATTCTCACATCACAAGCTACCCTTTATGTGGAAAAATTTACACATATTGATTTTTTCAAAAATGGGTGTTTAACAATTTTGATTAAAATACCATTTTGTTAAGATATTTGTATGACAAATAAGCTGTACATCTTGAATAGCCTATGAAATCCTCTTCATTCTGAACAATTCTGTACACTTTTGCATAACTAGAGACAGACAAAAACTTCCTGTGCAAAAAAATATGGACCTTATTAAAACACACAGCTGATATAAAGCGAATCTTTTTGTGCATTAAGCATTTCTAACATATTCGTTATTATTGATTTGCATTTAGAATAGGCACTTGGTTTGTTTTAAATACTATCACCATTAAGTTGTTTTTTGCGGTGTCATTGAGAAAGTAAGGAATACCAACGGCAGCATACACAGATTAGATTATTGTTTGAGCTTTCTGTACTTACTATGATTGTACTTAGAAAGAAATATGCAATGAAATCATTTACATTAATGTATTGAAAAGAAAAATAAGGATTTGTAAGAATAGTTTGTAAAAGATAAAAATAATGATAGTAGCTAGAGAGAGTAATGAGTATAGCACATCAGACTTTTAAGTGTTATATTTATGGTTTTTAAGAAATAAGGAAAGCTTATCAAACAGGATAAATAGGATAAATATAGAAGTACTTATGTGATAAAAATGAATGCTGTTTTGGAAACTTCTAATAGATGGAAGAGAAAGTTGGGAGAATGGGAGAAACATACCCCTCTGAGAAAGCAAGGAGTGCTTTGCCTGCAGTTAGAGATGCTTACATTACTTACTTAGTCTGTTTAGCCTCTTTGTATGTGAGATTTGCATCCCCAGAACTTAAAGGTGAGTACCTGGGATGAGAGGCCTGTCAAGAAGCAGACAGACATTGAATCAGAGAACCTGGAATAGAGGATCAACCCATAGCCTGGAATAGGAGGTCAACCCATAACCTGGAATGAGACAGGGGAAGAAGATGATATGAAATGAAAGTGAAATGGAGAAAAGGAAGGCCAATAATGGGGCAATTGGTGGAAGGAAACTGGAGAACCCGGAGAAAGCCCACCAAGAGACTGGTTTGTCCAACACAAATCCCACATACTGTCCTCTGGGATTGAACTTGGGCTGCCTTGATAAGAGACAAGTGGTCTAAGCACTTGGCCACAGTGCTGCTGGATGCTCACATAAAGCTCCAAATATAGATGTTAAATGTTAGAATTTACAACGCAGTGTTGGAAGCAAAAATGTTGTATGGTATACGTATATTATATGAAGATGATTGGGAGATAGATTTTGTGCAAATGGGACTACAATCAGTCACAGAGAGAGAAGCAGCTCAGATGAAGATGGTATGGGTATCTAGAAAGTCTAGAACATGACTTGTAATGGAAACAGCATTTAAGTATTTGGTACATAATCTTGAGACTGCCTCCATAGCACAGTGGTAGCATGCCTGCCTCTGGCACGGAGGACCTGGTTTAATCCCTGGTACCAGTGTGGGGATTCTTTCCCTGCTGCAAGGTCTGGAACGGGGTGCACTCAGCCTCATTAGGTTCTAGAGGGGCCAATTGAGGAACCACTTGATAAAGAAGTAGCAACCCCAGGTCGTGAAGGTTGCATAACCAGCTGGGAAGGCTCAGTGTGCTGATTACATCCCACCCTCCAGTTCTGCATTCCATTCATGATGCCTGTATTGGGCAGAAGTGGGGGACACAGCAGCAGGGTGGTAAGCCTTGGCCCTCAAATGGCTATTCCACTAGGGGTTATTTATTTACATAATCCTGGAATTAGAAGATGGGAAATGTATTAAAATAGTGTTTAAAATATCAAGAAGGATACATAAAGGCAGTAAGGATTAACTTAAAAATAAATTATTCAGGAGGCATATGAATACTAAGGAGAATAACATTAAGGGTGATTTTATTTTGGAGGGAATCAAGAAAGTATTTAGAAAATATAGAAATCTAAAAGCTGAGGGGTAATCTGGCAACAAAGCTTTCATTAACCTTCTATATATCAATGAAATGAAATTGGGAGAGGGAAGGACACATAGAGAAGGACTTGTATAGAAAAGGGCAGTTGCAAGGAAACTAAAAGGACTAAAAGATTATTTTGAACAAGGCTTCATCATTATATGAGGGAGAATGAAAATATAGATCACAAGATATATAACTCTAATGGTACAAAGGATTACAGGCATAAATTTATTGAGATGAAGTGAGAATATCTGGACAAAAGACCTATAATAAAATTCATAATGAAGAAATATTTTATCAGGTGGCCATACAAGGGCAATCATGAACTTTGAAAAATTTAAATGATTTTATTGTTTTTCTAATTATTCCCCTTTAACGTCAACACATTTTTGCATTCAATGAAACCATCCCTTAAAACAATGTCATGCTTCCTGAGGTACTTCAGAAACCACATTTTTATAAAGTTCCACTGCTTTATCTGATGACAAAAAAGTGGTTTCTTGTATTTTATCTTTAACATATGGAAACAAAAGAAAACAAAAAAAATCACAAGCTGCTAGGTCAGGGCTATGTTGTGGAGGGTCTATGGTGCTGACTATAGGGCTTTCAAATACTCAGTTTAAGTTTTGCTGTATCAGGATCATAGCCAGAGGGGGCTAGGTCGGGCAACGTCTGTACTGGAAAACATTTTGCCCATACTTTCCTGTTTTGAAGTTTTAGAAATATTTCAATAATAAATTAAGAACCAAAAGAACTATATATTGAAGACTATATTAATAGTAACAAAGCTGTAATAGTTATCCATTGTCTTATTCCAGCATGCCAAATACCCAAATCTCTTGACAGTCAAAAGCCACTCAGGAAGCTGCTAAAACACAAACATATCATGACCCGCAGTATTAGGAAATCATCAGCTTACACACATGCAGTCGCTTTGTTTTCCCACCCCACCTTTCTCAGCAATGAATTCGAACTTTGAAGAATGAGCTTCCAGATCGTTGTGCATTGTTTGTATTTTAAACTAATAGAACTTAAGTAGTGGTGAGAACAGTGAGTGCATGCATTATGGACATAAGAGATTTCTGTGGCAACTGCAAAAGAGTGGAAACAGCAAGAAGACCAAGTTGTCCCCAGCAAAACAGTCCTCACTGATCAGGGGCTAGTGGTGCAACACGAGCTGACTACTTATTATTTAATACAGAGAGGTGAGCCAATAAAGCAACTTTATCTAAAGGATTACCCTCAACAAAGCAAAAGGTATAGCTTTTGCTCTGAATGGTATAAGTAGTTTGCTTGATTGCAGTATTCTGTTCTCAAAGATGCTGCATTTTGTTATGCCCACATGCAGTTTCAGCCTTATGGCACAAAGGAGAGAAGCTGTACTGACAAAGGTTTCAGAAACTGGAAAAATGCCTTACGTGCCAACTGTTGGTTTCCTAAACACGAAACGTCAGAAACTAATATCCGTGCCATGTCAATCTGGAAAAAACGTGAAACTTGTACAGAAGCCTGTACTTTGGTGTCAACATTAGTTAATGAAATCACACTCGAGAAACAAGTTACTATGTTAAATCATAAATGGAAGTAATACAGTTTTTGGGGGTCAATGAGCTGGCTCTGCATGGCAATTATAAAATAGAGGAGGGGACCAAAAGGAGTTTATTTTTAAATGTTTCTGAATACACCTTAAAGAAGATAAAATCCTTTTGGAATGTTTAGCGTACATATCTAAGAATGCAACATATACTTCTCCTGCCTGTTATAATCATAGAGTACACTTAGCAGTTGTTAAAACTGTGTCTGAAATACCTGAAGACACTTTTATTTTACCAATGTACCATGTTGAAATGATTTCTTTTGGTGAGGCAAATTGCATCCTTATATGAAGGCAGAACCATTGTGGGTCTTCTAGAACAGCATTGGAATTGGCACCCAGCAATTACTTAAGTAATTTTGTCAAACTATGAAGAAGTACTTAGAGTGCTAAATACCATAGGAAGAGAACACTTCAATGGAGAAAACATAGCCAAAAGCATTGGTTTGAAGATTGTGATAATGTCACTTAAATTTTGCATTCTGTTAGTTTTCAACAAGACCATGGAAAACCTTACTGGAGCTGGAGTTATGTGTTCACATTTTTCCTTTTATCATTCTGTTGGCAGAGACACAACAAATTATGATGGAGAAATAGAGGCTATACACATTGCTCTCCAACAGTTATTAAATCTTCCCTTAAATTTAACAAGGCAGTAATTCTTTCAGATTCTAAAGCTGCAATTCAGGGAATATGTTCAAATACTACAAAGAAGTCAACAAGAATTAGAGAATGCTACAAAATGTTAACACAATTCCAAAAAGTTAATAAGACTGTTCATCTCCAATGGTTTCCAGCACACTGTGGAGTTATGGGGAATGAAGCTGCAGACTCACTTGCAAAGAAAGGCACAACAATAAAACAAAAGTCTAAATTCAATTTCTCATATTCCTCAATAAAATGCTTGATCATTAAAAAGTTTTCTCATTCATACCTACAAGAAATAGAAACAAATGCCAAAGATAAAAAATGGATTACACTACTTTCCAACCCAGATATTATCCCCCAGAGACCAAGGAAAACAACGGTTGCAGCCTTCCGACTACTGACAAATCACAACTGCTTAGCAAGTCATCTCTACAGAATAGGTATCTCAGCTTCACCAATATGTGTCCTGTGTAACGATCCAGCAGAAATGAACGAAGACCACTTGAAGACCTGTGAAGCATTAAGATCAGAAGAAACTACAGTTCAAAAGTATTGGAAAGCATGAATACTAATGGCTTCATTGCCAGATGCAAGGCACTAGAAAACAACAACAACCATTTTCAACAAGAAAATACATTACTGGAACCAGCTGACAATGCACTCCAGTCTCAGACTACAAGCTTAAGTGAAGCAGTTGTTATCATTAAGTGTGTGAAGCAAGAAATCAGTGAGTTTCAAAAAGAAGAAAAGTTTTCTTCTGTACTGAAGGAAGTCGAAAATCTGCTACATACCAGAAACTTTGTTTTCAGTTCCTGTACAAAATAAAAGACCTAGGAATACAACTGAAAACACTGACTACATTCATTACCATTGCTTTCCACAAGCAGTTCTGACCCACAACAGCTGAAGAAGATCCTTAAACGAGACCGTGAACTTAGTGATAGTGCATTTAGATGAACACTTCAGTGAGAATGAGAGGAATACTGAGCAAGCAATGAGAGAGTGCAAATGTTTGCCAAGAATGCTCCCGTGAGTAAGGGGAAGAAGGACACAAAGGACATTGCCAGTAAAGATATTATAGACAAAGTGGGGGCAGAGTTAGGGAAAATAGGAAAAATACTAGCAATGGAGAAGAGTACAGAGGGTAGCAAAAGAAGAGAACTAGTCAATAAAGAAGAAGAAATACTTAAAAACAGAAATTATGAAAGAAGAATTACAAAACATCAAAGGAAAAATGGAAAAATGGGAGGACAAAAATAGGAAATATAACTTAATGCTTGTCAGAATAGAAGAAAGGACAGGCTTGTATCCAAATCAAGAGGTAAAAGAAGTTCTGGAGAAGAAGCTACAGATTACCACTAGCAACTATGAAATATGAGAAACATTTAGATTTGGAAGAAGAAATGGAAGAAGAAACATTGTAGCAAAATTTACAAAATGCTTATGACTTACAACATACTGAAACAGACAAAAATACTGAAAGGAATAAGCATCTTTATCAACAAAGACTTGTCATATGTCCACAGGCAGCAAATGAAGATATTAATAGAACAGAGAAGGTGAGCTAAAAGTGAAGGAAGGCAGGCGTGTATCCAAGATTTAAAATTATGGACAGATGGACAAATTACAGAAGAAAAGAATGAACGGACACAGTAGTGGAAATTCATGAAGAGGAGACTGGAAACACAGCAAATCAACAAGTCAGCCTATTGTATTTTGAAGAATTGCTAAGCTGGAGAAGGCATATGACCTCAAGGACAAATGTAAGAGAGAGAAAAAAAGAGGAAAAGTAGCAAGTGACAAGGTGGCAGAGAAGAAGGAGAGGAAAGAAGGTATGATTGGTTACAGCAATTCAGCAGAGAAGAAAGATGGCAGCGAGAAATGAACAGACAACAAAGGAGCAATTTCAAAGTTAAGTAGAAATAAACAGAGTAAACAAGAAGATGTGGGGAATGACCAGGTGGAATGGGAGGATAGAGAAACAGGTTTTACATATGTGGGTAAATTGGAATGGGAAAAGGGCAACCAGAAAAGGCCAGCACATACAGGGCTTTCGAACTGGTTCTTCACTGCTGCACAGACTTTTGCCTGTGCGAGTTTGATGTGAGTGCAATGATTTTGAATTGTAGGAATAGCCATTGAAGTCTTCTTTATTCTGAATGACTTTTTGGTAACTAGTAAACCATAAGAGATAGACAAAATCTTACTATACAAAAAGTGTAGATTCGTTAAAATACACAATGTATGTCACATAAATTTGTCTTTTGTGTAGTTAGCCATTTCCAAGATATTTTTTATTGTTGGTTTGAATTTTAAAATACTTATAATGTTCTCAAATGGGAAGTAATTTTTTTGTCTCTTGGACAAGCAAAAAGAAGGGAATTTCAACACCATCACACAGTGCTCAGCCTTAAAACATTTGATTATTGCTTAAAAGTTACAGTAATTCCATTGTAATTACAAGGAAATATGCAGTAAGACAATTTCTGCAAATGTTTATGTTAAGTAACGTGAAGTAAATAGAAGAATAAACATTTGTAAGAAAAAATAGTCTGTACAAGAGTGAGTCGAGAAAGTTATATGACAGCAACGCATCTGCTTTTTAAAGTTATTTTATCTTGCCCCTCCTATAAAATCTGGAGCCCTGCCTAATATTCAGTCCTGGCTATGGGTCTGTGCTGTATGCAATGATGCGTTGTCCTGATGTAAAAGTATGTTCCTTTTGAACATTTTTTCATGAA
This sequence comes from Tenodera sinensis, assembly GCA_030765045.1. Lineage (NCBI taxonomy): Eukaryota > Metazoa > Arthropoda > Insecta > Mantodea > Mantidae > Tenodera > Tenodera sinensis. The sequence continues at coordinate 156,586,718 of CM060962.1, forward strand.
CTGTTTCAAAAATTTGCTGTAAACAGACATTTGTGTGTCACTTGGCAGTAATACTATAGTAATAATATGTTGTTAGCTAATGCTGGATTTCTGACAATGAAGTCATTAATCCTCTTGCTCTCCAATATTTTTCACAATGATATTGAAGAGAGCAATAGCAGTAATAGTACTGTTTTTTAGAGAGCACCATATTTTTATGTTTTGGCAGTCACATTGCTCTCTCACAACCCCCAGAATGTCTGGAGGACCACACCTGTCGTTGGTTTACGGGTCTCACCAACCTGACCAGGAGAATTATCAAAATAAATTCACCGACCATATCCTCTGATTACTAATCAGAGGACGTATTACATGCCATGACAGGTCAGCATGTTGGGGTTAAGATTTTATAGAGAAATTAGAGAAATGGAGAGGTTGGAAAAATAAAGACTCCCTAGTCCTCAGGAACCCTAATAGCATCGGGGTCGGAAGAGAACAAGAGATGACCAAGGTAAGGTCAGATAGAAAAGTTACAGTGAGGAGCAAAACACCAGTAAGTGGAAGTAATGTTCTGCTCAGCTTGGGTACCTTGTGGTCGCTATTCACATATCTCCTAGACGGAGACCCCTGAGGCCAAAATGTTGCTTTGTGCTAATTCAGCCAAAGTAACAGCATGCTGTAGGAGCACACCTAGATAGTTGAGACAAACAGGTCCCATATTTGAATAAAATGTTGATACTGAAATCCTGATTGGCAAACATCTAATAATGTTGTCTTTATTTCGTGCATCCAGGATATAACACTTAAATAGTTCAGTATTTTTTAACTCTAATTCCTTTGTAGCTCTTAGCTTCACCTTTAAGACGCATGGTGAACCACCATGAGGTATTCTGCCTTCTGCTGGTAGAATTTGTATCATATTTTCAAGTTCAAGCTGCATATATAGGCAACCCTTTGGTTCGTACATAATTTGGTAATAGTAGTCATGCCTTCCTTTGTTTTTTAAGAAAATTCTTTTCTCATATGGAATTCCTACTTTGGCTTTTTCAAAATCTACCTCTTCAGTATCTAGTTGTACATCCAACATTATGTCAGAAGTGTCTGCTTTGATATACAGGGTTTCTGAGTATAAGACATCATGGATGTCTTTGAGGAAGATTTTGAATTTTCAGCTTCTGAAGGAGTTCTTTATCCTCAAGAGTCTGAGGAAATACAAGTCACATATAGTACTGCAAAAGTTGGAGTATTTCCTAAACAACCATTTAAATTAGAGGTTTATAATAATAATATGGCCCATTTTAAAAACAGAACCAGCAAACATCTTCTTACCAGTGCTATGAATTTGTTGGCCTACTATAGACTTAGGTTCTGTTTAAAAGACCCATTAAGCCAACTGAATTTTCTTTCAGGGTTACCACAATAAATCCAATAAATTAGGAAATCAGGAAAGATACTTCAAACCAAATTTGAAGAACTGCCTTGGATTTCTTTTTTCACTTTTTCTGCACCAATCAATGCATTCTTTTTGATTGAGAGTCAGTTTATGTGGAATCTATCAACAACAAAGTATTTTCATGTCTAACTACACTGGTCAGCATGATTTTTGTCCCATGAGTACCGATAGTTGTACTTAATGCACTTTTTTTATTTCAATTTTTTTAAATAAAAGTTTTTTCGTCCATTGTCAGTTGTGAGATAGCAGTGAACCAGTAAACACGAAAGTGTGAGTGCTTTGTGTCTGGATTATTGTATATTATATATTTACAAATTTATTTCCATTAATTTGTTGTTAGATACAAAATGCCTAAGGTTTGTTTAAATCATCCTAACAACTTTTGTTATATACGTGGTGAAGTGACACTCATGTCCCAAAGGCGAAAACTTACTCCATTAGTAAAAAAGTGTTATGAACTTCATTTGGGTGTAAAGTGGGGGACCAAACAAGGGCCTGGGCCCCACATATCTGTTGTTTATCATGTAGTAGGCTTCTCACTGCATGGAAGAATGGCACACGCCACATGCCATTTGCTTTCCCTATGATTTGGGGAGAACCCAAAAATCACTCCTCTGACTGTTAACAAACATTAAAGGGATTACATCAAAATCAAAACATACAGTGGAGTACCCTGACCTGCAATCTGCAATCAGACCAGTTCCACACTGCAAAGAATTGTCCATATCAAAGCCTCCAGATCATATGACATTAGATGAAGATTCAGATTCTGTTAAGCTTCTTCAAAATTGCTCAATTAGTCTGATCTGAATGTTGTTTTCTCAGTCCTCTAGGCATTCAGCATCTTCATTTTCTTCCAAGAAATCACTGTTGTCATGTAATGAAATTAAAGATTCAGCTGAAGAAGATGATGATAGTCTGGAGGGAGCACATTTCCTATTAGGCCTCTGCTTTGTACTTTTATTCTTTGTTGTTTATTAGATTTTATTTGCTTGATTTCAATAAATGATGATGACTCCCCCTGATTGCTTTCCTTTGTAAGCTTTTGGTTTTGACTTGGCAGGAACTGGAGAAATTAGTAAAGCTTTGCTTGGCATAATTGCTTGATTTGTAATAGTTGTAGCAATAGAAGATGTTTCAGGTCACCTTGCTGGCTCCTCTGGAAGAACATCAGCTGAATATGTGTGATATTACATATGCACGATCCAGCTTAGCAAGTCTAAATAGCACAAATGTATCCATAGTTTACATATAGCCTCAATTCATGTAACAGCCTAACATTTAAAAAAATGCACTTTGAGGTGCTACGCAATCGCTTCTCATCTTCAATGCACCATCTTAACCCATTCTGCATAGGTAGCTATTTGCCTGGTTACCCAATAGTCACAAAATGCTAGTGTTGAACTAAATGCTCCATATTTAAAATGAAGGATTGGTACCTATCAGTCTTTCCGCACAAACTTTCAAAAGGATATAATTACAACTTGTATTAACACTATAATAAACAATATATAACACTAATAAATTTTTCTGCTTACTGGATAACATCTGACAGAATATTCTTTGCTCTTGGGCTTCATTAAACAGTTGAAATCACAAGTAAAGTACAGACTCCTTAAAGTTAAGGCATTGTTACTTCTACAAAGAAGCCTCTTCTGTTTGATCCTTCCAGGTTAGTCACGTGTACATCATCTGTCCCACCCATGCCATCTATTCCCCCTTTATCCTTCATCAGTAATAGCCGTTCTTGGGCATTCTTCACTAAGAAAAACCTGATCCCCTTTGAATTCATGCACCAATTACAAATTGTTACCTTAGATGGGGCTTCTTCACTATGTGCATTTCTAAGCCAATGTTAACATTGTTCAGGCATTAATGATGGTTTAAAATTGTGAAAAAGTAGTCAAATTTATTTTTGGGTGAACACAAAAGCTTATGATGATAATTAACAAACTACTACAGCAAATCAAACTACTCCAATCAACTCACAGAACACTAGAAAGTAGTTCTGAAATATAAACAAATTTCATTTGTTTTTAGAAACATGGTACTCTAAAAATGTTCAGTGTCACCCTCATAATTAAGCTGATATTGCTGAGAGAACTCAGTATGTACTGAATTGAATGTGTGGCAATTATATTTGGTATACATGTTATTAAGAGAGTGTAGCAATGATTTATACTATTAAAATAATTAGTTCCAATGTTTGTCACTAAGCTAAAATGTGGCATTTTGCATATGGTACCAATAGTAATACAGTCTGTAAATGGTGACATAAATTATTGCTAGAAAGCCAATTCACATTCTAAACAACTAGTTGTTAGGGAGCTTTGCTACTGAATTTTATATGTGCCAGTAATTTGTCAGATGACATAACAACCGTAAGGTACTTTGTATAGCTGTTGAGAAAAGAGATTGTGTGCTGTGGGAATATCAGAAATATCACTTCTATCAGAGACATGTTTGGTCTTCACCTGGTCTGAAGCTTAACATAAGGCTACATGTTATATAAATTCTAACAGACATGCTATGATCACACCATTTTACAGATGCAGCATGTTGTCAATGTAATAGGTACATACCAGGTGGAAGGGAAGTCATAACATTAATTTAAACCAGTGGTAGGTCTCAGTATTTGGAACACATTTTGTATCTTACATTTTTGTCTCTGACCATTTCCTATGGAGATATTTTAATTTTGTCGAAAACAACCTGGCAGCAGTGCAGATTGTGTGGGTTGTCACTTTCCCTAGCTCCATACATAAACAAACAGCATAACAGCATAACCAGGAAAAATACGAACTGGCTTGAGAATTTAATGCCATTCTGGCAGTTTGTCACAATAGCTCAGTGGTAGAGCGTCCGCCCGGCAAGCGGAAGGTCTGTGGTTCAAATCTCAGTTGTGGCATTGAATTTTTAAGTTCCGGTTCTACCTCTTAAGCATAACAGTGTGTTTTGAAAACAAACTCATACCCTGCCTTGTCCTTCCATATTTATACTGCGACAGTGTGGGCCAATCACAAGCATTAGCTCTCAAAACATTACAGAAAGTGAAAGCTGTTTACATGCACAAACCAGGTCAATTCCCTGACCAACCTCAATGCAACGTTGTCAAGTTACGTCATCTCTGAAATTGGAGCTCAGAGTGTTCCTTCACGTCTTTTAAGTGATTAATTATTTTGAAACCCTGTGTAATGTCCCATAGTTACTACTGAAGCTATGTCAGAAATAAGTTACTCTACACATCTTACAAGTAACAAACTGTTATCTTCTCACATTCTTGTGGAATTATGCATCCAACTTGGATAAAAAACTATTTATTTTTTTGAAATCGGCTGATCAAAGAACAAAATGCTTTGAGAATGAGTTGAAGTCAACTTGAAACTTGTTAGCACCAAACAACTTGGAATATCACTAAGATAAGTGAAGCTTTTAGTTTCTATTTTGTTTTTACTTTAGATTCTTGTTGCTTCACTGTTAATAGCTTCATTATTTCCTTATTTAACAAAATGCTATTTGACTTTTTTTGTTTGTAATGCTTCTATGAAGCACATATTAGAAGGAATGTAATGACTTCCCTTTCACCCTGTACATTGAAAACATTTTGTGACATGTTAATAAAAGTTACTTTTATTAACATTACAACTCACATGTACTATACCTTATTCACATAAGAGGTGTTTACTGTTTCTACAGTGTCACATTTTGGCCTGGTGGTCAAACTTGGAATTTATTTTTGTTCTAGTTAAAATTGCTTCTCTGTTCTTTTATTAGCATTTCTCCAAATATAACTGTCATCCACTTATTACAGTCCATTCTGAGCCACTCTGAGTAGCATCCATTTTAGTATAACTTAATAAACTGGGACAAGTTTTATACAAAGTTAAAAATATATAGATATGAATGGTTAATAGAAAAATCTGATGTGTTGCACTCAGATGACTTTTTCTACTCTTGTATAACCATTCTTACAAACACTTATTCCTATATCTTCCTCTTGTTGGTTGAGATAAACATTTTCAGAAATCATTTTATTGCTTATTTCCTTGTAGGTGCAAGGAGAATATGTAAATACAGTAGGCTTTGTATTTGTATTTGAGTGATAATAAAATCTTTTAAAGCTTTCAGATCCTGTTCTCTTTGCATGTCTAAGATATAAAAAAAATGAATGATGATCTTCCATTTGACGAAAGTATTCCAAAACTCACACAGATAATAAGGAATATCTCAGAACTGGTTCAGTTTACAAAAAATTTATTTGGACATAAATTGTGTGTTTTAGCAAGATCTACATTTTTTGTACAGTAAGATTTGGTGTATCTCTTATGCTTTACCAGTTATACAAAAGTCAATCAGAATTAACAGTCATCCAAAAAATTCAAAATATAAATTTATATTTGTCATAAAAATATCTTAAACATATGGCATTTTAATCAAAATAGTTAGAGCCATGTTCAAGTAAATCAAAATTTTTGAAAAATGTTCCACATAAAGTGTAGTTTAGGGTGGAAGAATTTTCTTCAAAATCTTTATGTCAGATCCTTGAGAGACATTAAACTTAAATACCAACTTTGGTTTTTAACCGACTTTTCATTTTTGAGTTATGCTGTATACAGACTGACACACACACACACACACACGCGCGCACACGCACGCACGCACGCACACACACACACACACACACATGGACCTTTTTCTAAAAATGCTTTTTTGGATTCAGAGGGCCTCAAAACATATTTCTGGTGAAATCTTGACATCAAATTTTTGGTTGGAATATACTGCTTCTACTTACTATATGTAGTAGAGAAAGTAAAAATCTGATGTGATACATTCATGTGACTTTCTCTACTCTTGTACAAACTATTCTTACAAACGCTTATTCCTCTATGTACTTCATGTTAATCCAGATAAATGTTTGCAGAAATTATCTTATTGCTAGTTTTCTTGAAAGTGCAAGGAGAATATGGGAATACAGTAGGTTTTAAAGGATAATCAAAACTTTTAAGAGCTGGTTGCCCTGTGATGGCTTAGAAATTCTGTTCTCTTTGCATGGCCAAGAGTTAAAAAAATACAGTACTTAAGTACTGGAAAGTTCAAACAAACAAGGAATATTTTGGAAATGTTTGACTCTACAAAAAATTATTCGACATGAATTGTGTGTTTTAATGAGATGCACAGTTTTTGTGTAGAAAGACTTTTCTATCTTTTATGATTTACCACTTATGCAAAAGCCACTCAGAATGAAGCAGACTTCTCAAGATATTCCCAGATATATATAATTTGGCATGAAAATATCTTAAAGATACAGTATTAATGAAAATTATTAGCTATATTTTAGAAAATCAAAATTTTCAAAATATATTCCACAGAGTAGTCTGGGCTGGGGAAGTTTTTTAAAGTCTGTGTGTCGCATGCTTGGAAGATGCTGAACTTAAATACCAAACTTGGTATTTAAAGGACTTCTCATTTTTGAGTAAAGCTATTCACACACACACACACACGCACGCACGCATGCATGCACACACACACACCTCTTTCTAAAAATGCTTTTTTGTAGTCAGGTATTCTTTCTGGGCTTGTAGGCCGTGGTCCACTAGTTTTATTTTCCATTTCACCGAAAAAGTCATCCGGCATCCTCAGGGAAGTCAAAGCCGTGAAGTACAGGCTCCGGCGTCCAAAACAAGACTGGATCGTTCTGTCCGGTAGCACTCTATTTATTTCCATACAAGGGAGGAGGGCATGGCTTATTGTGGGCAGGACATGGTTGCCTATTGGCTGTCATCGGTTGGTGTATTATCTCCGATTCTGGTATAGGAGGAGAAACTCCCCTTTGATGTGGTTTTGATCTAATGCTCTTCAGGGCCGGGATCCAAGCTTTACTTATCTGCTGCCTCTTTTCCTTACGGTTGAAGGCGTTGTCATGTTTGAATATTTCAATAGCTACCCGCGTCAATCGAGCCTGGTAGAGAGCCATCCTTGAGAGTACAACAGTGTCCTTGTAGCTTACGTCGTGGCCAAACTGTAGGGAATGTTCTTCTACTGCTGACATTTCTGTCTGTCCTAACCGGCTGTGTCGTTCATGTTCTTTGAGCCATGTGTTGATGCTCCGCATGGTGGTACCTATGTATACTTGACCACAGCTGCAAGGAATTTTGTACACACCAGCTGTGCTGTGTGAATGGCGTTTGTCTTTAGCGGAGTTAAGTAAATCCTTTATTTTCTTTGTTGGTCTATAAGCTGTCTTTATATGGTATGACTGTAGAAGTTTTCCAATACAGTCTGTAACTTTGTGGACATAGGGCAGATATATGGTGGCAATCGTTTGTTACCCCTGCATTTTTGAGCTGATTAGTACCTCGGACTCTCTTTGAATCTCTTTGTACATGTAGCCATTGCTACTGAGGGCCCTGTTCAGATGTCGGATTTCTTTATCCAGTTGACCTGGTTCCCAGATCTTCGTAGCTCATTTGGTGAGAGTCCTAACTATTCCTAATTTTTGTCGTGGATGGTGCTTTCAGGTTTTGTGTAAGTATCTGTCAGTATGTGTCGGTTTCAGGTAAACAGTGTGACCCAGACATGATCCAGCTTTTCTTGTTACCAGGACATCCAGAAAAGGCAGGCTATTATCTTTTTCTTTCTCCATAGTGAACTGTATATTGTGGTTCTGGCGATTTAGATGGTTTAGGAATTCTTCCAGTTTCTCATCCCCATGGCTCCAGATGATAAAGGTATCATCAATGTACCTTAGCCACACTTTTGACTTACATGTAGCTGTCCTTAGAGCTTGATCTTCCCACTTCTCCATGAAGAAGTTGGCAACCACAGGGCTTAAAGGGCTACCCATGGCGACGCCATCTATTTGCTCGTAAAAGGTGTTGTTCCATTGGAAATAGCTTGCTGTTAGGCAGTGGTGAAATAGACTGGTGATGTCAAGTGAGAAAAGTTCGGCAATGTGCTGCAGTGCCTCTGCAGTAGGCACCTTGGTAAATAACGAGATAATGTCAAAACTGACTAAGCGGTCTTCTGCCTCTAGTTGTATGGAGTCCAGTTTTTCTATGAAATGTTTGGAGTCTCTAATGTAGGATGGCGAGTTGCCAATGAATTTTTGCAATAGAGCTGCCAAATGTTTGGCGATGTTGTAGGTGGGGGATCCAATAGCACTAACAATGGGTTGCAGTGGAATGCCTTCTTTGTGTATTTTTGGTGGACCGTAGAGTCTTGGTGGGAGTGCATCACTCCTGGAAGTTTTTCCTTTGATGTAGTCTGCCAGTAATGAACTTTTTATGAGATTGTTAGTTGTCTTCAAGACCCGAGTGATTGGGTCCTTCTGAAGATTTTTGTAGGTATTAGGGTCAAGTAGTTCTGAGATTTTGGATGTGTAATCCTCTTTTGACATGACCACAGTAGCGTTACCCTTGTCTGCCTGAAGTACAATGATATTGTCATCATCATTTAAGGTTTTGATGGCCTTCTTCTCTGATGCAGAAAGATTGTTCTTGGGCACTGGAGTCTACTGTAGAATGAGTGTGGTTTCTCCCCGTATTTCTTCTGCTTGATGAGGCAGTAGCAGTTGTATCGCAGGCTCTATATTAGATATTATGTCCTCTACTGGAATCTGGGTTGGAGTGACTGCAAAGTTTCCTCCCTTGGCCAAGAGTGACATCTCAGCTTGTGTGAGTGTGTGATCCAATAGGTTAACCACAACGAGCGAAGGGTCCAAGCCTGGTGTGTTGTGAGTTTTGGCACAGTTGTTGAACTTCTTCTTTTGCCAGTTCACCGCTTGTTCATATGCTGACATCATGGATTGAGATGCAATAACGTCTATGTTGTCCCAGTCCTTATGTGTCATTGTTGTGCTAAGTTGTAAATGTGGCTCGCATAATTTTCCATCAGCGATGGCCAGTTCTTTTTGGATGGTGTGAATCCGCTCCCTTAGGAGAGCCTTCTCTGCCCAGTTATAAATGCGATGAGCTTTTACTTCTTGACCATGCTGTTTGACTGTGGATGGAGAGGCATCACGCACATCTTGTGTACTCTGAGTCACTCTAGTGTTTGTTTCATCAAATTGTACTCAAAGATTCTGCCCTGATCATCACTGTGCAGTTCCAGCAGCACTCCAAATTGACAGAACAGTTCTTCCACAAGACAATCCAGGATTTTTTTGGCCTCTGGCCACTTGGGGAAGTAGTCTATGGCCACCAGCAGATATTTGTTGCCTCTGTCAGAGATAGGGAACAATCCAGCTATATCAATGGCGATGCGCTCAAAGGGTGCTCCCATATTATTCTGCTGCATGTGGTTCTGGCTGCTGGTCTGCAGGTCATGACTTGCTGCACACACATGGCATTGGCGGCACCACCTCTCAGCATCTGTCCAAAGTTTCAACCAGCAGTACCACTGTCGCAGCTCGTCAATAGTATGATTGGATCCAAGATGCCCTCCCCAGGAACCCAAATGTGCCTTCTCCAGAAAGTACTAGCTGTTCTCTCAGGGTCTTTCCATCAGCTGACTCCCAGATTTGATAGAACACACTGTCCTTGATCTTCAGCGAGTCCCATCGTGGCCAGTGAGACTTATATTCATTACTCCTGGGTGAGATATCCTCCCAGCTTGGCCTGGTTCCTGCTTCCACTTCTCAGAGGAGCAGCCTTTAATGAATGTCTGCCAGCAGTTCTCTCCTCAGACCTGCAGACAGATGGCACTGCTGAAATCACACAGACATCTGCGGTGCATTCCTTTTCCACCTTGTTGCAGTGGCTGCACTCTATGGGCAAGGTCTTCTCGAAAAGACATGTGCTTTGGAGTGGCTCTTTTCCTTCCAGTGTTCTGAGATGAAGTTGTACTCTTAGAGCCTCTAGTCAGGAGTACAACTTAATAGTCAGGTGAGGGTGGAGTGGTCAGTCCTCAGATGGAATGGCCAACCGAACGGGTACTTCTGGAAATGTTCCAGCCAGAGTACCTACTACTGCCAGGAGCCCGCGCTGGGTAACGCAGTAGTTCTTCTTAACCTTGGAGAGCATCTTGCTGTAGTAGGCTATCAGTCACTCCTATCCATCACAGATCTGGGATAGTATGCCTCCAATTCTGCTGCCACTAGCATCAGTGCCCACAATAGAATTGCAGTCCAGGGCACTACTAAGTGCTGATAAGTGCCTAAAACGCACCTTTGGTCTCTTCCATCCACATATAAGGCTGGTGTTCTCCTGTCAAATGAGTGAGGGGCTTCGCGATGTGGAGAAGCCTCTGATGAACTGGTGGTAGTAGCTGCACAGACTCAGAAAACTGCGCAACTGTTGTCTATCTTTTGGGTGAAGTCAGTCTCTCACAGTCTGAACCTGCTCCAGATCCATGGCCACCCCTGGTGGTGAATTTATATGGCCCAAGTAGTCAACCTTCTTGCTGAACAGCTGGCACTTCTTTGCATTCAGCTTTAGATTGACTGCCTATAATCTCCATAACACCTTGCTCCGCCTCTGCAGTTGATCTTCAAAGGTGCTACCAATCACAGTGATGTTGTTCAGGTATAACAGGCAGGTACCCATGAGGCACTGAAAGAGGCCAAAGGTCATACCCGCAAATTACCAGAGCCCATGGCCCATCAAGAATGCAGTCTTCTCCTTGTCTCTGGAGTCTAGAGCCACCTGACAATACACCAATTTCAAGTCCAAAGTCAAGAACCACTGGGCACCAGAAAGAGTATCCAGAGTATCATCAATGTGGTGTAAGGGAAAGCAGTCCTTTTGGGTGACAACATTCAGCTTCCAATAATCCATGCAGAAGCGGATTTTGCTGTTCTTCTTCACTAGGACTACAGCACTAAGGACTGTCAGACTTTTTGGTGATATTCCTAGATCTCATATCCTGCATCATGTCCGGTACTTCTGCTTGCTGTACCACAGATGCATTACTTGTTTAAACTACAATAAGTTCCATCAAAATGCTCAGATACATGAAAACCGAAAATTCATTGATAAACTGTGTCCTAGTTTTCAGGCAATAGTAAGAAAATACCTACAAAATATGGAGTACTGCGCGTGCATGATACCTCACATACCACAAATGATTAGTGCAAGAAATAATAAAAATACAAACCAGATGGAACTTAAATGTATCCAGATTAATCTACAACATAAGAGACTGGCAACTGATAACCTTATTCAAGTAATAGAAGAAAACAACATAGACCTAGGATTAATACAAGAACCATATATTCCACAGAAGAAAATGGCTGGAATCCCTAAATGTTTTAGAGCATTTATCTCAGGAAGGGAAAGAAGTAGAGCAGCAATTATTGTAAACAACAAACATGTAGATGCCCTATTAATAAAACAGCTATCAAATGAAGATACAGTAGTACTACAGATTATATATGGTAAATGAAGGTTCCATATAACTAGTATGTACTTGGATATTAAAAGAACCATAAATTATGATTTGCAAAAGGTAGAAGACATTATAAAGTTTACTAAAGGAAATGGAACAGGCCTCCTGATAGCCATGGATAGTAATGCTATGTCTAAAACATGGCGTGATTGTTTAACAAATGCATGAGGAAGAAAACTGGAGGAATTTATAATAAGTAAAGAGTTATATATCATAAATGAAGAACATGAAGCCACCACATTTGACAATGGGAGAGGAACAAGCAATAATGATGTAACTATTATCAATACTAAACTACTCAAGAGTATTAAGGAATGGAGCATCAGCATAGAAGAAAGCTGTTCTGATCACAGATACATTACATACAGTATAGGACAGGATCATTCAAACAATCATATTCCAACTGGTGCTGTTTTTTATAATTATAAAAGAAGATGGTGATGTTGATGAGCTTTTGACTCTTTGGTTATCTCGGGTCGTGGTACTGGATGGAATGAACATACACTCGGGGTTAGCTTTAGTGAAATATTTTATTCGCACCTTCTTGTTCACAGTATTTAAATCGTATCACAGTTACAGGTCTTTTATTTCAGTGGATCGACTTCCCTAGCATCGCTGAGATTTAATGTCTGAAAATTTAGCGATATTTCGCTAAATGTGTTTTCTATCACTTTACACTTCGTCTATTATACGTCCTTTCATTTAATTGCACACTTCGTATTAACTAACTTATTAAAGTTAGCTAATGTTTCACTTATTCTACACAAATTAACGGACTTTAAACACTTAGTAAATTTACTTTCACTATTTTATGACGCGCACACATAAAAATGTGTCCATCTACACCAAAGACCCAGACGCTAATAACTAGACAATTGGCGCTGCATTACACTTCTTTTGGTGTACATCCGCGTAAGCGTTCATCAAATAGTTCCCGCATTGTTAGGGAAGCGATCCTTAGCCATTCTCCCTTTGCTTTCGATATTGAACACATATAATTCTTTTATTTATACATATATATTATATAAATATATATTTGGAGCAGGGGCAGGAGTCACATGTCACCTCTTTTCCTATTACAAATCTTTAAGTTATGGAACTACGAACTTTGATGGAGAAATTGAAGCAATTCGAATGGCCCTACAAAATCTTTTGTACAGAATTTCACATTTTCAGCAAGCAGTTATTCTATCAGATTCCAGGGCAGCAATTATAGCAATTACTTCCAAGTTGCCACCAAAAAACCAAACAATTATAGAATGTTGGAAAATGCTTAGCCATCTAACAGCACTTCAAAAACACCTAGTCTTCCAATGGATATCAGCTCACTGTGGACTGAGTGGTAATGAGAAAGCTGATTTTCTTGCAAAACAGGGTACCAGTGGTGTACAGAAATCTATATGCAGCTAAAAGATTAGTCAACTCTGAATACAAAAAGTTCTTGTACAATATTACTATGAAAAATCAAAGAATAAAAGATGGGAACTACCAAACGTTCAAACAGTAATTCCTGAGTATCCTCGAAAAACAGCAGTTGCAACCTTCAGGTTGATTACAGGACATGATTGTCTGGCAAAACATTTAAACAGAATTGGGATATATTCTTCACCACTCTGTCCTCTATGTGATCTGCAAGAGGAAATGGATCGAGACCACCTTCAAATATGCCCGGCCACTTCTAGTGCCCCATCCATCAGTGAAAAATATTGGAGAGCAAGAGGATTAATGACTTCATTGTCAGAAATCCAGCATTAGCTAACAACAACAACATATTAAAATTAAATATGGAAATATTTATGACGTCTTTAAACAAACTTAATTGTTTGTAACAATGAACATTAGTAACACGTTTTCATCATTTAACCAACTCACACCAACATCAAAAACAAATTACACTCTTAACAAATATTCACATAAACGATTTTCTTTTGGGGTCTTACAATATCCTGTCTCACATGCCCCTTGTTTTGTTTTTTAAGTTGTCATCTACATTTACAATCTTGAAACACAATACAATACTTCTCCCTATTCCTCTAATACTTAATACTTTGTACAATACCCTTTTTTCTTTACAGTCTTCTTTGCTGTATGTTTTTGTCTTTTGTTTTGGCATGACACAGCATGTCTTTATAAATTTTACATATTCAGTTACCACACAATACAACACCAAGAATATTCCTAAGTTTTTACATTTGATATTGACACAAATATTATTTAAGTGCATTATGGTTTATTGTGTGCCTTTTGACTTATGTTCCTTGTTATGAGGAGAGAAAAACAGGATACAAATCTTGAGCTAATGATTATGATCATATTTATGGCAATTTTATTCACTTCTTTGTCCTCTGTCTTGTAAGCTTATTATGTATAGGCAGGTCGTTGAGTCCATTCTTAAACTCTGATGTTACTATTAATACAATTGTAATTGGGTTCTTATTCACTATTGTTTAGTTCGATATTTCTTCAAGCTTAGCATTGGCTATATCCATCTTAATTCATGGGCATTGCTTTTCTGACTATGGTTTTTCTTACTTCACTAATTGTCACCTCTGTATCTCTTATCTCTATAAGAGAAAACTTCTATACTTATAATTATTCTGCAATTGTATTATTTTTCTTCTCAATTCACCCTCGACACCTTTGTATAAAAAATATTTTATCTTTGTCATCACAAGTGATTCCTTTTTATTGTTTTGTCCCTGACATCCTTATGTCAAAAACACATTTTTTTCGTCGTTATAATTCACTTCTCTAATGACAATCAGTATTCTCATCTGTCCCTGTTGACAATGCTCTTGGTGGTCATTATAGCCAATGACTACGTTGATTTCCTTTCTTGTTGTATTTTCCAACCTGTATATAATTTTCTATAAGAAACCCATTAAAGCTTATTGTTTTTCCTCATCTCTACTGTTCCTGCCTTACATGTTTGTTGGCAAAGACTATTTGGTCCTTTCTTTGTATGGTTTTAATTTGTTTTTATGGTATCTTCCTACCAACTTGCCATTTGTATTCTGTAGCTCATATGTATGGTTGCCCAGCTGTTTTGTTATGACCAGCGGTCCAGTATACAGTAGTTCCATTTTCCCTTTGTGTAGCCATCATGGTGTTGATGTCAATTGTCAATTGCTTAGGTTTGGTGTTGGTCATCAACTCAATTGGGGTGAACTTAGTTGTGGTAATTTCCCTGAGTGTTAGTGGTGGTTGTTATTTCTGTATTCTGTGCAACATCCGCCCTATTTGGCACATTTCCATCTACTTCCTGCTGTCTTATGTCGCCGGAGTTCCATTGGTTTCCACCCCTTTGGTGTGAATCCCTATTGCATGGCGGTCTTCGGTTGTTCAAGTATTCTCTACAGAATTGTATGTGATTCATTTGATGGGTACGGTCTCCTGGTCTTCCACGATCATATGTATATGTTTGGTGTCTCGATTCACCCCTTGGTATCGTGTCGTGGTACCGCTGTCTCGTGTTCTCCATCCTTTTGCCATGATTGTGTGGTTGTGGGAAATGGTGTGCTCCTCTTCCCCTGTCGTGGGTGCTCCTAGTATTTCTATCTTCTCCCTCATTCTGGTTGTTTGTAGTCGCACTCCTGTTTAAGATATGTGAGTTTGGGTGACCGTTCCTATGTCTATGCTCATTAGGCCGACCATTTTGCGTTTCGAAGGCTGTCAGTAATTCTATCATGTCTGCAAAATCTACTGGCCTCGCAACAATTAACCCTGGTCTCACTGTGTCTGGGAAATGTCTTGTTATGCTGGTAATTAACTCTGCTTCCGACAGGTTAGGGTCTAATAGCTTTCCTTTGTTGGCTACTTTCATAAAATAATCGACTAGCGATAACCCTTTGGTCGGATCATATCTACCTGTCACTAGCTCTACCCTAGTCTGGTTTTGCTTAGCTGGGCCCCAATACCTTGATAGGAATAGATTTCTGAATGAGCTATACACCCAAACTCACCGATTTTAAACAGAAGCACGACTACAAACAACCAGAGTGAGAGGGAAGATAGAAATACTAGGAGCACCCATGACAGGGGAAGAGGGGCACACCATTTCCCACAACCACACAATCATGGCAAAAGGATGGAGAACATGTGACAGCGGTACCACGACACAATACCAAGGGTGAATCGAGATACCAAACATATACATATGATCGTGGGAGACCAGGAGAATACCCATCAAGTGAATCATATACGATTCTGTAGAGAATACTTGAACAGCCAAAGGCCGCCATACAACAGGGGCTCACACCAAAGGGGCAGAAACCAATGGAACACCGGCAACGTAAGACAGCAGGAAATAGATGAAAATGTGCAGAACAGGGCGGATGCTGCACAGAATACAGAAACAAGAACCACCACCAACACCCAGGGAAATTACCACGACTAAGTTCGCCCCAATCGAGTTGATGACCAACATAAAACCTAAGCGATTGACAATTGACATCAACACCATGATGGCCGTACAAAGGGAAAATGGAACTACTGTATATTGGACTGCTGGTCATAACGAAACAGCTGGGTGACCATACATATGAGCTACAGAATACAAATGGCAAGTTGGTAGGAAGATACCATAAAAACAAATTAAAACCATACAAAGAAAGGACCAAATAGTCTTTGCCAACAAACATGTAAGGCAGGAACAGTAGAGATGAGGAAAAACAATAAGCTTTAATGGGTTTCTTATGGAAAATTATATACAGGTTGGAAAATACAACAGGAAAGGAAATCAACATAGTCATTGGCTATAATGACCACCGAGAGCATTGCCAACAAAGACAGATGAGAATACTGATTGTCATTAAAGAAACGAATTATAGCGACGAAAAAAATGTGTTTTTGACATAAGGATGTCAGGGACAAAAAAATAAAAAGGAATCAATTGTGGTGACAAAGAGAAAATATTTTAGACACAAGGGTGTCGAGGGTGAATTAAGAAGAAAAATAATATAGTTGCAGAATAATTATAAATATAGAAGTTTTCTCTTATAGAGATAAGAGATAAAGAAATGACAATTAGTAAAGAGAGAAAAACCATAGTCAGAAAAGCAATGCCCATAAATTAAGATGGATATGGCCAATGTTGAGCTTAAAGAAATGTCGATGAACTAAACAATAGTGAATAAGAACCCAATGTCACAATAGTATCATTAGTAACATCAGAGTTTAAGAACTGAATCAACGACCTGCCTACACATAAGCGTGCAAGATAAAGAAGGCAAAGAACTGAATAAAATTGCCATAAGTATGATCATAATCATTGGCTCAAGATTTGTATCCTGTTTCTCTCTCCTCATAACAAAGAACACCATGATACACTTAAATAATATTTGTGTCAATGTCAAGTGTAAAAAACTTTTGTGTTATGTAATAACTGAATATGTTAAAATTATAAAGACATGCTGTGTCATGCCAAAACAAAAGACAAAACATACAGCAAAGAAGACTGTAGAAAAAAAAAAGGTATTTTACAAAGTAAAAAGATTGTATCATAGGAATAGGGAGAAGTGTTGTATTGTGTTTTAAGATTGTGAATGTATGTAACAACTTGAAAAACAAAACAAGGGAATGTGAGACAGAATATTGTAAGACCCCAAAGGAAATCATTTATGTAAATATTTATTGCAAATGTAATTTATGTTTGTGTTGATACGAATTAGTTGAGTAACAAAAATGTGCTGCTATCTTTCATTGTTAAGAAAAGTAAAGTTGTTTAAAAACGTCATAAATGTTAAGTTTCACATTTAAATTTAATAGGTATAAATAAAAGGATCATATATATTTAATATTGAAAGTGAAGGGAGAATAGCTAGAGATTGCTTCCCTAACAATATGGGAACTATTTAATGCAGAAAAATATAAAATGAACGCATAAGCGGATGTATACAACAAAATATAGCATCATGTAAAGTAGTGCTAAAATTGTTAATGGCGTCAGTAGGTATAGATGTGTAGACGTATTTTTGCAATGCTAGTGAATACGGATCTAAAAAACTGTGTAAAAGTGAAAAGACAATCAAAATAATGCAAAAAGGTGTAACAAAAGTCAATCCAATTATAATAAGTGTAAAAAGAGACGAAAAAGGTGCTAATAAAGCGATATATATATAGTAAAGTTGCATCGCATGTTTATTCATTCCACCTAGTACCATGCCCAGAGAGAACTAATATTCTCATTGTCTAACCGGAAGCAAACATTTGCATTATAAAAACAGCACCAGATTCATAGGTAGTATAAATTTTGATAGGTAATGAGAAAGCTGATTTTCTTGCAAATAAGGGTACCAGCAGTGTACAGAAATCTATAGTTAACCTACCATTTTATGCAGCTAAAAGATTAGTCAACTCTGAATTCAAAAAAATTGTTGCAAAATATTACTATGAAAAATCAAAGAATAAACGATGGGAACTACCAAACATTCAAACAGTAATTCCTGAGTATCCTCGAAAAACAGCAGTTGCAACCTTCAGGTTGATTACAGGACATGATTGTCTGGTAAAACATTTAATCAGAATTGGGATATATCCTTCACCACTCTGTCCTCATGTGATCTGCAAGAGGAAATGGACCGAGACTACCTTCAAATATGCCCGGCCACTTCTGGCGCCCCATCCATCAGTGAAAAATATTGGAGAGCAAAGGATTAATGGCTTCATTGTCAGAAATCCAGCATTAGCTAACAACAACAATAAATTTTGATAATTTGTAAACGCAAATATTAATGTAAATTTTCAACAATATGTAACTGTGTACCCAAGCCTATAGTATTACTTGCTATGTAATGGAATATGCTGTTAAATAAAGTTCCTATTAAAAAAACAGTTATGGTGGTTGTCAAATAGGTTGAGTGTCTCCAGTGTCAATATGGTGGAGCACTTGGTTGGTGCAACCATAATCCATTTACCTCACTGAATACTGACTGATAACGTCCAAGTAGATGTCGCATTCTCTCCAGTTGCTCTCTGGTCAGATGGTCAGCCACCCTCTTCATTAAGTCTTTCAGCAGGGGCTCCAGGTGTTGCGATGGGGCTGGCTCCACAAGTCTATCGCACAATGCCACACTCACAGCCAGTGTACTTGGGCGGCTTGGTGCATGCGGAAGTTATGTTGCATCCTGGCGTCTTGACCTTCAAGTTCTTGAGTTTCTCATTGAGCATTAGTTCCACTCAGGAGTTCTGCTCTTTGGTGCTGCCATTGACTCATTTTCCAGGACATACATTGGCCAAGATCCTACATCTTTCTGCCAAGTTCTTCCACATCTTCCTTCACCTTGGCCAGTTGCTCCCTAATCTTTGCTGATATTCTTTGATATTCTTTGTGTTTAGTTTGAACTTACAAATACTAATACTTAAATCAAGTGGCAAGTCGCTATTCATTTTTTCTTGTAGTCATGCAAAAAGCATGGAATTTTAAAGCTATCAAAACATGACCTATTTTGAAAATGTTACTGTCACTTTAGCCTACTGTATCCTTCTTATACCTAAAATGAATGCATAAAAATGCTATAGCACAATATATAATGAAGCAATACTATAATTTATTAAGGAAAGTGACTTATTTGTAATAGTTTATAATGGTTGTTTGAATATGATTAATATTTATTTGTATTGTATTAGTTGAGAAATGTTACCTATGTTAATTAGTTTGTTGCCATCATATTTAAATATTTTATGGATATCCGAAACTATAACCTAAATATAATGGAACAATGAAGTATAATTTATATTACTGAAAGTAAGGAAACACATGGCCTGCATTGTGGAAGGATGTCAAAAATATATTAAAAAATGCTTGTTGCCATATACGTCATACCTATGTACAGAGAAAATCAATAGTTCAGAAAAGTTTTTAGTTCCAGCATTATCCATCATAAGAGGTATCGTATACCACCTCCACACATATTTGAATTTGAATAGTTTCAGACAATCTTCTCCATTCAAATAGTAATCAGCTGGTGAGTTCTTTGTTAAATAATTTATCATCCAGAATAAATAACATGCTTTGTTAACACTGTATAGCAATTTGAAAAATACTTGCCCTCTTGAGCTAAATCATGATGTCCTGAAAGTCGCACTAAGTAAAAAGAATCTGTACAATGGGATGAAAGTTTTTCTCTATTAATAAGAAGCAGATAGGAGATTAAGGTCATCTCCTTAGTGCTGTGGTAGTGCCACTGCTTACCATGCAGAAGACCTGCATTCAATTCCTTGTACTGGTGTGGGAATTTTCTCCTGCTGGGAAATCTGTTCTGGGGTGCACTCAGCCATGTTAGGTCCTTGAAGGGCCAATGGAGGAGCTTGCAAAGACCTTATATACTGGCTCTGGGACTGGGGCTCTGACCACATCCCACCTTCAGTACTGCATTCACCATGCCTGTGGTGGGCAGAGATTGGGGATACAGCGGCTAGATGGTAGTCTTAATACTTGCTGTTATGCTGCAGGCTTAGTGAGATAGAGGAATAAGCTTTTGAAAGAGTAATTTGTAGAAGAGAGGGTCATGTGACAGTAAAACAAGTTTTTAAGTTTTGAATATTAATTTAATTAATTTCATTTACTTTCATTGTATATATCATACAATGTTCCAGAACACTTTTATAATGAATCCCCCACTTTACCCCTCAAAACTATAACTTTTGAAGTCCCTATGTTATTCCCAACAGTGGTTGAAAGATTCCCTGATATTCTTATAAATGAGCATGGAATATGGTGGATGTTGTAGTATTTCTGATTTCCTTAACCTCACTAATATACTTCTAAATATATATATATATATGGGGTGTAAGGGGTAGTGATGCGCCTCCTATAGCCTCTCCTACCCAATTCCCATTCTCATCCTGCCCGTGGTGCACCCTGCTTTGAACAGATGAGGCTCTGGGGACCGAATCACAGTGGTATAACTGTTTCATCTAAAATGCAGGAAATGCCATTTACATATGTGCTGGCCTATCACAGCACAACAGTGTCCCTCAGAGGCACATGACGGGAAGGTCAGTGGATCTAAATACCACCTATTTAGTCCTCCCGGCTAGGTCCGATGGACCCGTTGACCAACGATAGGTGTGGTCCCCCTTGCAAAATGGGGGTTTAAGTCGGGTGATGTAACTGCCACATTGTAAAACTGGTGCCCGTTAAGAAAACAGTTACATGAAAGCCACGTACATGAGTATGAGTCCTAAAGATAAACATGTTGTTTTCTAGTGCCTTGCATCTGGCAATGAAGCCATTAGCATTCGTGCTTTCCAATACTTTTGAACTGTAGTTTCTTCTGATCTTAATGCTTCACAGGTCTTCAAGTGGTCTTCATTCATTTCTGCTGGATCGTTACACAGGACACATACTGGTGAAGCTGAGATACCTATTCTGCAGAGGTGACTTGCTCTAAAGATAAACATTCCGGAGTTAAAACTGTCCCCCAATTGGATCTCCGGGTGGGGACATCTTTAGGCAAATTTCATCACAACAATTCCAATACTTTAAGAATTCTACAATGGAATGCAGGAGGCATGTCCCAGCCTAAAAAACAAGAGCTAATGAAAATATTAAAAGACCAAGATATAGATGTCTTCACAGTACAAGAAGCCAATATATCAGAAGAACAGGAAATATACTTTGAAATGGATCAGCATACTACACATATACTTCCAAAAGCTCGTCAAATAGCAAGTGGTATTCTTACAGGAATTAAAAGAAATATGAAAGCTACTATTCAAATCCAAAAAAACAATGGAAGAACAAGATAAATCAGAAATTGTTACAGTTGAAGTATGGAAAAGTAACTACCACTACAGAATTTACAGTATCTACAATCCTCCAGACAATACACTAGATCTAAATTCTATTCCCATAGAACCCAAAAGTATTTTAATAGGTGATTTTAATGCACACTCCCCTAGGTGGGGCTACAGAGATATAAATTCAGCAGGAAGAGTCATAGAAGACCTATTAAACTCATCAACAATGGAATTAATATTTAATCCAAATGATCCACCCACTCACCTTCATTATAATGGTTCGGGTACAAATCCTGATCTTCTGATGGTGTCATCTGACATAATTGACAATACAAAAAGAGAAATAATAGAAGACCCAGGTTCAGGCCACAGAATCACCATAAACTCCATAAGAGGTCTAATAAATAAAAGTAACAAACCAAAAATAAAACTTCTTGGAATTTTAAAAAAGCAGATTGGTCCAGTTTCCAAAATGAGATAGAAGGGAAGTGTAATATACTGTTAGAATCAGAGTTCAAGTCAACAGATGAAATGAATAAAAAAATTTGTGAAATATTATTGACAGCAGCCAAAACACATATCCCCAAAGGAAAGTTAAAGAAATGTAGCTACTTTTGGTCTCCATCTTTATCTAAGTTAAAACACGAAAGAAATATAGCAAGAGTCAAAGCCGAAAGAACCACGTGTCCAGAAGATGTACAAAACTGGAGAAGAAAAGCAGCCATTTTTAAGAAAGAATTAATTACAGCAAAGAGGGCCAGTTTCACAAATTTTGTAGAACATATGGACTATAGGAAAGATGGAAATAAAATATACAAATTCCTTAATAAAACAAAATTATCAAAAAATACAACTGAACCGTTAAAACATAATAACAAAAGCTTAACTACAGATAGGGAAATAGCAGAATCCTTTAACAAGTTTTATGCTCAGTCACAAAGAATACCCCAAGCGTATAAAAAACAAGATAAAGCTATCCAAAAAACTATCAGAGAAACTAATAAGCCAAAAGATATACGAAATGATATTTTTATTCAGGATTTTATCGAAACAGAACTAGATTTAGCAGTAGAGCAATTAAAGAACAAAAAATCTCCAGGACCTGACAAGATCCACCCAGAGTTTATTAAACACCTTGGCAGGAAAGGAAAAGAAATCCTACTTAAACTGTATAACACGTGTTGGAGAATGACTGTGCCTTCCAACTGGAAAAAAGCCATTATCATCCTGATTTTAAAGAAAAACAAACCCTCAAACAATATTAATAGTTTCAGGCCAATATCTTTGACCAGTGTTATTGCAAAAGTGATGGAAAGAATGGTGGCATCTAGACTTAACTGGTTCCTAGAATATTACAACTTAATTAATAGTTCACAGACCGGCTTCAGACAGAATCATAGTACAAGTGAAAATGTACTCCTACTAAGCCAAGACATCAAGGAAGCTTTCAATAGAAAGGAGGATACCTTGGCAGTATTAATTGATTTTAAATCAGCATATGACTCAGTCTGGAGAAACAAATTAATTGAGAAGTTGCAATCAATAGGTGTGAAAAGTAACATGCTTAAATGGATAACTCAGTTTATTTCACAAAGATTTTGTGCCACAAAATATAATACATACATTTCCAAATACAAACAAACACACAGAGGACTTCCACAAGGTGCTGTTCTGAGCACAACACTCTTTAACATATATATAAATGACCTTCCATCAATAATAAAAACTTTAGAAACCAAAATTGCTTTATTTGCTGACGATGTAGTCATTTGGACTCCAGGCTCTCCAAAAAAACCTGAATTAATTAAAGACAGAATAGAAACAGCCCTAAACAAAGTACATGAATGGAGCTCCAAAAACCTCATGACTATCAATGTGGAAAAAACAAATTATGAATTATTTACACTAAAATACAAACCAGTTAATATTAACATAAATTATAATGGTAAACCACTCAAAGCAGTTGACGATGCCAAATACTTAGGCATTACTTTCGACAGAAAGCTAAGTTGGAAAAAACATATAACAAACATCTCAGAAAAGGTTGAAAAGAAACTGCAAATCCTGAAAAGGTTAACTGGTGCTAAATGGGGTTGCTCAAGGAGAGTCCTTAACACAACATACAAAATGTACGTTAAACCAAACCTCTTGTACTGTTCTTAAGCTTTAATAACAGCAGCAAATGCTAACATCAATAAACTTGAACAAATACAAAATCAGGCTCTTCGCCTAATCACTGGAGCAGTTAAATCCACACCTATTGATGCCATGCTTGCCTTAACACGGACCCCATCAATAACAACAAAAATAGAAGAACAAGCATTGCTCCAACACGAGAAAATGTTACAACTGCCAAACTCTAAATGGACAGAAGAGAACCTCCCCCCTTCAATCCTTAAAACTCATAGTAGTTTCCTAGAAAAGGTAACACAGATTAAATCCAAATTGAACATTCCTAACACCAGAGAAAATCTACATATAAGAGAAAATCCATTGGAATTATTGCAACCTACCTTCAGTTTGGAATTAATAGAGGAAATAAGTAAATCAGACACACCAAAAGAAATACAAAAACTTCTAGCTCTGGAAACAATCAATACTAGATATCCCACAGAAGAATGGCTGCACATATATACTGATGGATCCTCCACGGAATACCATACTGGAGCTGGAGTTACGTGTTCACATTTTTCCTTTTATCATTCTGTTGGCAGAGACACAACAAATTATGATGGAGAAATAGAGGCTATATACATTGCTCTCCGACAATTATTAAATATTTCCTTAAATAAATTTAAAAAAGCATTAATTCTTTCAGATTCTAAAGTTGCAATTCAGGGAATATGTTCAAATACTACAAAGAAGTCAACAAAAATTAGAGAATGCTACAAAATGTTAACACAACTCCAAAAAGTTAATAAGACTGTTCATCTCCAATGGATTCCAGCACACTGTGGAGTCATGGGGAATGAAGCTGCAGACTCACTTGCAAAGAAAGGCACAACAATAAAACAAAAGTCTAAATTCAATTTCTCATATTCCTCAATAAAACGCTTGATCATTAAAAAGTTTTCTCATTCATACCTACAAGAAATAGAAACAAATGCCAAAGATAAAAAATGGATTACACTACTTTCCAACCCAGATATAATCCCCCAGAGACCAAGGAAAACAGCAGTTGCAGCCTTCCGACCACTGACAAATCACAACTGCTTAGCAAGTCATCTCTACAGAATAGGTATCTCAGCTTCACCAATATGTGTCCTGTGTAACGATCCTGCAGAAATGAGCGAAGACCACTTGAAGACCTGTGAAGCATTAAGATCAGAAGAAACTACAGTTCAAATGTATTGGAAAGCACGAATGCTAATGGCTTCATTGCCAGATGCAAAGCACTAGAAAACAACAACAACAACACATATATATCCCTCCCCCTCCCCATCTCTGTAATATTAGTATAGGCTAATGTACCTCATAACTTCTGAACTTTAAAGAGAAAATTAATTAAATTATTATAATTATATTAAATGAACTTGGGAGTTCAAAGAGGTGGGAGTTGCTGAGATTTGAACTTGGAATCTTGAACCTGTCAGAATATTACCTGTTATATTAAGCAGTTCAGATTTTCTTTGTTTGATAGACTGGTTGCCTAAAAGTAAGCTCTGGCAGCATCACATAACATTGAGTTTGCAACTCCAGGGAACTACATGAATTACTCCTCATTTTATATGAGAATAATGTCCTAAATGTCAACTCTCTTATCAGATACAAGAAAGATAATGCACACTCCTACAACACAAGACTGGCCAATCAAATATTCAAACTCAAATCCACCAGATATGGATAAAAAAGTGAACTACATTGTATTGCCAATGCTTACATCAGCCTCCTTAGATAATATGGAATCTCTGAAATTAAATAAGTAATGTTTGAAGAAATGATTTCATTACACACTTCATTGTATGTACATGAGGGATACAGGAGGCTGTAGGGATAGTCAGATCAAAGGGGATCACTGTGTGCTGCTTCTAAAATTTCATTCTTTGCATACCCTATTAAATGCATAAAATTTCAAACAAGTGTAAAGTATCTAAAAATTTAAATCAATAAAAAGGAATATCTAGGATTAGGAAATGATTAATCTCATAAAAATGTTTTAATAATTATACTTGGTACCAGTCAAGAAGAGGATTGACAGTTGCTAACCACATGACAGAAACTTTAAATGAATGGGAGGGGATAGATACATCATTGCTGGCATCATTCTATTCATGTTTGCCTTGTGTTTACATGTATTGAGTCTGTGTATCTGTACCAATGGTGTGTGGACTTGGGTATGCACTTTGAACTCATGTTAAGGGTGTGCATAGGTGAAATTTCTAAATTCTACAATTATTAGCAGATGTTGTTCAAAATCATACCTGACATAATACATATAAGGAAGTGCATTCAAATTTTCATGTAATATCTTCAACACCTTTAAATTTATTATCCTTTCTAACTATTGTTTTGGCAGAATACCTAAAATGCTCCACACAATGAAGATTTCAAAATTTTGATAATTTTTAATATTATTCTGTTATAAAGAATGTTGGGAACAGAACATTTTATAATGCTTTTGTTTATTAATTAAAAATTATTAACTTTAAAAAAATAATTTTTTCACAATCTTTATTGTTTTCATGGAGCTTTATAATTCACCAACTGGTAAATAAAGTTACAGAACAACCACCCCCACTATTTTTTCTACATTATCAGTTTGTTGATTACAAGCACTCGGGTTCCATATTCGGAGCAGTAGATTTCCAGGAAATGCAGCATTCTCTCTACAACACATGTTTTCCTAATAGTGAACCATGCGGAAGCACATGAGCAGTTTGCATACTCTGCCATTGATATCCTGGTGTATTTTTCTCTTACACTTTTACACACATTACAGTTCAAAATGCTGCTTGTTGTACTCTGATAAGTACAGAAGAAGCTAAAAATATGAAATTAACCTTCACTGCCAAACAAAATACTGAAAAACTTAGCTTTAAGCCTCATTAACAATCACATCCACTGTGTGCACACATCATTTGACATTACTGGCATGAGGCAAGCACAAGCACCAGCTGCTCTGCTTTAATGCTTGGTGTGATATGTCAACAACACTAATTCATAGCAGATTGTTGTTTGAAACATACTCTTCAGCAAGCATTATGCCAATTGGATTAGTATATAGGTAATACGAAAAGATAACTAAGGAAAACTGGCAGGGTATGCAAGACATCACCTACATCCATTGACGCTGTGCCTCTGATCTGTGTGTATATTGTGAGCATTTGCAATTGTCTAACACTTTTAATGAATGCTCAACTTATGACCAAAAATAATGACAAAGATAGCACAGCCAAATGAAAAACTGAGCTTACTCAGGAACAGAATAAAATGATATTTGGTATAGGTGCCTATCTCAATTAAAATATTCTGCAGTTGATGGTATTCCTGCAGAACATGTCAGAAAACAGTGAGGCTTCCCTCTTAGCATTGCTATTTTAATATGACTGGATTAATTTGGGCTGAAGTAAGCAGTTATGTTGGGCAAAACAAAAGATTTCGCTGCATTGTTGGTAATAAAGCTGACAGAGGAGGCACTAACAGCAGTAAAAGCTAAAACTATTTAAAAAGGGCTGTTACTTACACAGTTAACACTTACACTTAACTGGAGCATGGGAAAATGAAGGAGTTTAGGTATTCTTCAGGGAATACTAGCAACAACAGTGATGTGAGCAATTTTCATGTAAGCAGCATTTTCCTATTAGAATAAGCATCAATATTTCACATGTATGTCTCTTTTGTTAACGCAAATCTTTATACTGATATATGCTTGCATGTTCTACCCTTTGCACGTAGACTTACTATTTAACTATTGTCTTCATATACAAAGAAAAATAATACTCCACTGGAAGCACAATTCAATTGTCTTTGTACATATAATCCTACCATGCTCTCCAAATGGTCGTAATAAGCAGCAATATTGTCTCTCTGTCTCTCCACAAAATGTCAATTCCTTTCTTGATTGCCACCAATTATAAGTTACATGCTTTTATGTGTTCTAAACTTTCTGTGTAGTAAGCTTTAGTCTATATCTTACAATTTACAGCTATACATTTTTATATAAAATTCATTCAGAAGCTATTGTGAAGGCATTGCCAGAAAATTCGAGATATACATTTTATTTTCTGGTTCAAACCACTTAAACATTCGATATTTAACACAAATTGTTACAGCCATTTTGACAAAATAAAAACTACTGAAAAAAGTACTATGTAAAGGGTAGTTTGAGATGCAAGGACCTTGAAGGTCTTCACGATGCACCCTTGGATAATGTTGATTTCAGATACAAATTTTGGTATTTATCCAACATAATTTTTGGGTGAACTATATCTCCTCTATGTACAATAGGCATGACATGCGTACATGCCTATTGTACACGTATGCACATGTATACATGCATGTGCGTGTGTGTGTCTGTGTGTGTTTCTCAAAATTTGACAATGAAGTCAATTTCCCAATAGCTTCCCAATATTTGGTGACAACATCTGGATACATATTCCAAGCTTGGCATAAATTAAGGTGTTCCATATTTGTAATCTCTTCTCCTGTACACAGTGGACAGTTTGGCAATGTTCAAAGGTCACTTCTATAGCGATGGCTACTCTGAGTAAGCAGTACATGAAGTAAAAAGAGAAATTGTGACATGATTACCTACATAAGTATTCATTTTCCTGTTTTCGTTTTTTGCTTTCTTTCTTACTTTCTCAACTACCTACCTATAGCAGGTAGAAGTAGCATTGCACTCTAACAACAAATTTGATATTCATACTTCACTAGAAGCACATGTTTTGAGGTCCACTGACAAAAGAAAGCAACTCAACATTCCCAGAAACACAAGATGCCAGCACAGAATTTCTATGACGATCATGAGACAGAAGAAACCCAAGGATGTAGGAGGAGATTTTTTATAAATACAGAATATAGTGCAGCTATTCCTAAGGATAACGATAGACCACTTAAAATATTCCATCAACATTTTCAAAGTTTCAGGAATAAAAAGCTAATTTAGAAATATTGCTGCATGACCACAGGGATTTTGATGTAATCTGTATTTCTGAGCACTGGTTAAATGAAAACAAAATTAAATCTTTCACAATACCTAATTTTTACTTAATAACTGAATTCTGTAGGAAACCTATAAAGCATGGAGGTACATGCATATATGTAAATTCCAATATAGTGGCTATACCTTGCACATATTTCTCAGATTTAAATATTGAAGGAAAATTTGAGTCTTTTGCAGTAGAACTCTCACATATTTCAATTTATTAATAACTTGTATAAATAGGCCCCCTAACAGTAGCACTGCCTTGCTTATTGACTGCTTGGAACTAATAAATCAGACAGCATTAAACAAAGTAAAGGAACATATAATTGTAGGTGATTTAAATTAATTTTCTAGATAAAGTGCCAAAACCAGAGCTAATGTGTATGCTAAATTCATTTGAAATGAGGCCAGTAATATTTGTGCCCACTAGAGTAACACCACAATGTCAATCAACACTAGACCAAATTATTATAAACAAAACACTATGGGTGTATAGCTTGCAAGTAGTTGAAACAGGATTTTCAGATCACTTAGCCCAGATTACATGTATTCAAAGCACAATCAGATGTAGGTTAACAAACAAAAAGATTGGTTATAAAAACATAAGGGTGATCAATGAAAATAACCTAGATTATTTAAATCATTTACTAGAGAATCATTTGTGGGATCTAGTATATCAACACCAGTTGGTAGGTGATGCATATAATGAGCTTTTTAATATTTTTAATAAATATATAGCAAAGTTTATAATAGCTTATTATTTCCTTATATAGAAAAATGTTGATTGAACCAAAAAAACTACATAATGCAAACCTTATGTGCAAATCAGAAAAATAAATCAAAAGCCATGAGGACCTTAATTAAATGAGAAATTAAACAAAATAAGAATATCCCTGAGAATATACAACTTAGACACAAGGGAACTAACATAAGTGATCCAAAACAAGTAGTCAATTTTTTAAATAATTATTACACAAATATAGCTCAAAATAGTTTGCATGATAGCCTGCAGAAAAGTTTCCCACAGTCAAATAGATATCCAAACCAACGTTGTTGTTGTTAGCTAATGCTGGATTTCTGACAATGAAGTCATTAATCCTCTTGCTCTCCAATATTTTTCACTGATGGATGGGGCACTAGGAGTGGCCGGGCATATTTGAAGGTGGTCTCGATCCATTTCCTCTTGCAGATCACATAGA
This sequence comes from Tenodera sinensis, assembly GCA_030765045.1. Lineage (NCBI taxonomy): Eukaryota > Metazoa > Arthropoda > Insecta > Mantodea > Mantidae > Tenodera > Tenodera sinensis. The sequence goes on from CM060962.1 coordinate 156,616,620, forward strand.
GGATAGAGTGGTGAAGAATATATCCCAATTCTGTTTAAATGTTTTGCCAGAAAATCATGTCCTGTAATCAACCTGAAGGTTGCAACCGCCGTTTTTTGAGGATACTCAGGAATTACTGTTTGAATATTTGGTAGTTCCCATCTTTTATTTCTTGATTTTTCATAGTAATATTTTGCAATAGTTTTCTGAATTCAGAGTTGGCTAATCTTTTAGCTGCATAAAATGGTAGATTTATTATAGATTTCTGTACACTGCTGGTATCCTTTTTTGCAAGAAACTCAGCTCGTAAGTATAATATAGGTATATATAAGTATACTGGTAAGTACAATCAAGAGTTTGAAATGTAAATCACCTTGCGGTATTGATGAAATTCCTGACGTGTTATAAAGAACCGCTACCAAAGTATAACAAAACCTCTATGTCACATAATAAACCTCTCACTTTCAATGGGTGAATTTTGAGAAAAATTGAAGGTGGCTAAGGTTAAACCTCTCTTTAAGAAGGGGTAGGAATTTGATGTAGGTAACTATAGACTTGTATAGCTACTATCAGTTTTTTCAAAATTAATAGAAAAAGTAATGTATGCAAGTCTTTACATCATTCCTCAATAAACACAGTATAATAACAAACAAACAACATGGAGTTCATAAAGACAAGTTGATAAACACAGGAACAGCAGATTTTGTTAAACGTGTATATGAATCTATGGATAAAAAAGAAGAAAATATTGGTATATTTTTAGACTTGTTGAAGGCATTTGACTTAGTAGAACACAACATTTTATTGGAAAAACTAGCTGTTATTGGTATACGTGGAATAGTGAGCAAGTGGTTTAAAGAATATTTAACTTCCTGACAACAAATGGCAGAAATCACTTACGCACATGTAAATACAAATGAAATTACAACATATTTATATATATATATGATTTAGAGTGTTCCTTAAAAAATAGTTATCCAACATTATTTGTTGATGATACAAATTTATATATTTCTGGTTACAACTGGAGGTCCTTAAAATGTAAGATAGAACAGACAATACCTGAATTGCTAAACTGGTTCAACATTAATAGATTATTAATAAATTCAGAAAAAACAATAACAATAGCTTTTCATCATAAACAAAATACACTTACTAATCATCCCTTTATAAACCTCCAGGACAAATATATCTCATACACAGTACCTACAAAATTTCTAGGAGTATGGGTGGATGAGAATTTAAAGTGGTTGGCTCACATTCAAAAGCTATCGCAAAAGCTGAGTAAAATAACTTATGCTATCACAGTCATTTAAAAAATCATGGACTTGAAATCAGTTTTATCCTTATATCATGCATATTTTCAATTGTTCTTTCCTTTGGAATATTATTTTGGGGTAATTCAACAGGAGCGAAAGCTATTTTTAAAATGCAGAAAAGGGCAATTAGGATAATACTACATGTTAGTAAAAGAACCAGTTGTAGACCACTATTTAAGGAATTAAATGTATTGCCCCTACCCTGTATTTATATATATATATATATATATATATGAAACATTATGCTACACAAAAACTAATCTCAGTACGTACACCACAAACTCACAGATACATTCTCATGATACCAGAAGAAAAGGTCACCTTCATGTAATCAGACATAGCACAAGTTCTTTTGAAAAAAGTTTTGTACATACTGGCGTCCAGCTTTATAGCAAATTACCCAATTATCTGAAGCAAATACCTGCACTGCATACATTTAGGATTTGTCTCAAAAGACTTCTTTCACTCCATTGTTTTTATAGCATAAAGGAATATCATAAGTGCTTTGACAATTAATTATTTAAGATATTTTATAAATGTATACACAATTTTTTTATTTAATATTTTGAGGTAATAGCTTAATTTTGTAATTTATATCACAGTGCATATTGTTAGATATTGAAAAACCTGTAAATAATTGTAAAGATCTTGGATGTGTTCTATATCATGTATTATGATCCAAAGAACAAATAAAGCTACTACTACTACTGCTACTACTACTACTACTATTACTACTACTACTACCACTACTACTACTACTACCACTACTACTACCACTACTACTACTACTACCACTACTACTACCACTACCACTACTACTACTACCACTACTACTACCACTACTACTACCACTACTACTACTACCACTACTACCACTACTACCACTACCACTACTACTACCACTACCACTACTACCACTACTACCACTACCACTACTACCACTACTACCACTACTACCACTACTACCACTACCACTACTACCACTACCACCACCACTACCACTACCACTACCACTACCACCACCACCACTACCACCATCACCACCACCGCCACCACCACCACCGCCACCGCCACTGCCACCACTGCTACCACTGCTACCACCGCTACAACTGCTGCCACTGCTAGCACCGCTACCACCGCGACTACCGCTACTACTGCGACTACTGCTACTACTACTACTACTACTACTACTACTACCACTACTACTACTACCACTACTACCACTACTACCACTACTACCACTACCACTACTACCACTACTACCACTACCACTACTACCACTACTACCACTACTACCACTACCACTACTACCACTACCACCACCACTACCACTACCACTACCACCACCACCACCACTACCACCATCACCACCACTGCCACCACCACCACTGCCACCGCCACTGCCACCACTGCTACCACCGCTACAACCGCTGCCACCGCTAGCACCGCTACCACCGCGACTACCGCTACTACTGCGACTACTGCTACTACTGCTACTGCTACTGCTACTACTACTACCACTACTACTACTACTACTACTACTACTACTACTACTACTACTACTACTACTACTACTACTACTACTACTACTACTACTTTGCATTAAATCACATTCTTTTTGTAGTTTCAGCCCACATTGTTTAGAATTTATAAGTATTCCAAGTTTCCATGCAAAATATGAAGCCCATTATACATAGAGTGAGTTTCTTTTTAAAATTCAAGTGTTGAACTTGCATTCTAATTTCTTCTATGTAGCCACAAGAAAATGTACATTGAAACCAATTCAGAAGACATTTATCATGATTTTCAAGAAGTGAAAGGCAAGTTACTTTTTAAATAATTTGCAAAATAGATAAGAATGTAAATTACATGGGTAGAGAAAGTTGTATAACAGTAACATCAGACTGTTACATACATTTTAATTTAAAAGGTGAGTTCATTAATAACACTAAACAACACTTACATTATTATTTTCCGAAACGCGTTCCGGAAAATTATAAAATTTTTACATACATGTTGATCTATCTTATTATTGTAAAGGGAAATTTCTCCTTAGAGCAGTTAGCTTATTGAGGCATTCTGCAAAAATTAATTAAACTAGAGACTGAACCTTTAATTGATACTCAGTTCTCACTAAACAGGCATCTATGTAAGAAGAATGTTCACATGTTGTGAATGTGATCTTAACATTGCATTAAAAATGCATTCTTGTTTGATGAAAGAAATCAGCTCCATAAAATCTTGAGGAAAATTTCTATATTTTAAAAGAAATGCAAATTTACATTATATCTGTAAAAAGGAAATATGTATATCAGTTTTGTTTTCCCTAAGAAAACTTTTATTTGTGTATACAGTTTATATTGCCTCCTAAGCATGGGTTTATGCAATCAACAAAATTATTTTAGATGTAATTATTCCTCTACAGTTTTCTACAGAAAATTAGTGAATGGAAAACATAATAACCTGCAGTTCTTTAAATTAAGTTGAGTTAGCAGTTTGTTCTCTTCCATCATCTTACCCAAAGATACAACTGCATCATGGTTTAGCCAGGTATCTTCAAGAGACAGCTTTTTGACATGATGATTATTGGCGAGAGCTTCAGTTATTGCAGGCACAGATTCATTATGTACACCATAATACTGCACAAAATAGTTATTTTTAAAATTAACATTTCATAGACTTCAAATTTGCTAAAAAACACATTACTGGAGATATTAGTGTTGAATGCCAAATTGCTTTGCATCAATCAATTGCACTTGAACATTACTGTTGATTACTTATTAACCTTAAGAGTACATTACAACAAACTATCAGAGATATGCACCTTACAATTTAGAATAATATAAAGCAACCATTTATCCATAGTTTGAATTTGGAAAAATTAATTACTATGGTAACCTCATTATCAGCTAATTATTGAATATATACAGCAAGTGCAGTAAAAATCAATTAATATTGCTTGTTGTTGTACTGAAGAACCTACTATATGTTAAAACAGAATAGTTTTGGAGAAAAGCTTCTAAAATATTAGAAGTAGGAAAAAATTGTGTAATAATGATATATTGGAATGGTTCTGTCCTTGGATCCATTACAAAAATATGTAACCTTGGGTACAGTTATATAGTTCCAAAATAGAGGTCCTACAACTTTGCAGTAATGTGATCATTCTAGTATTTTCATATGTTCCAAAGGTAATGCCTCTATTGTGGAGAATGCACTCAAATAACAATCAACAGTATAACTATGAATATAATGAGGGACCTTGAAATTGTTCCCAATTCCAAGTTAGCTTTTATAATTGCTAAATTTTCTGAAGAGATAATATACAAAGAGCTTACAGGTTTCTTTGAATCCAAGAATATATTAAATAACTATCACCATGGCTTTCATAAAGGATTATCAACAGTTGCAACTGTATCTGAACTTATAAAGTATTTAGAAATGTTAAGCAAAATGTATTCCTAGATTTATCTAAAGCTTTTGGCAGTGTATCCCACAATGTCCTGTTGATAGAACTCATCCATTGTGGGATAAGACCTAAGATGCATGATCTCCTCTCTTCCTACTTAAAACCAACCAATACCCCATTTAATATGAAATAGAAAAAGCAACTCTTATTCAACACAAAAAGTTGATCAGACGCCCATTCAATACATGGAACAAGAGAAATCTTACACATACACTAAAGACTCAGGAGAGCTTTCTTTCAAAAATTCAAGACATCAAGAAGAATATATACCTTCCTAATTCAAAGGAAAACTTCATATTTAAAGTCAATCCGACACAAACATTAGACATCACATTATTTACACCTGACAGAAGAAGTTTAGAAAAGTGATACTCCAACTAGTGTTCTAAAATTATTGGCATGAGAGACAATCCATACTAGATTTCCAAAACATGAATGATCCCATATTTATACTGATGGATCATTGAGATCAAACCGAGGTGGAGCAGGGGCTGGAGTCACATGTCACCTCTTTTCCTATTACAAATCTTTAAGTTATGGAACTACAAACTTCGATGGAGAAATTGAAGCAATTTGAATGGCCCTACAAAATCTTTTGTACTTATAAGAGAAAATCCATTGGAATTATTGCAATCTACCTTCAGTTTGGAATTGGTAGAGGAAATAAGTAAATCAGACACACCAAAAGAAATACAAAAACTTCTAGCTCTGGAAACGATCAATACTAGGTATCCCATAGAAGAATGGCTGCACATATATACTGATGGATCCTCCAAGGAAAACCTTACTGCAGCTGGAGTTACATGTTCACATTTTTCCTTTTATCATTCTGTTGGCAGGGACACAACAAATTATGATGGAGAAATAGAGGCTATACACATTGCTCTCTGACAAGTATTAAATCTTTCCTTAAATAAATTTAACAAGGCAGTAATTCTTTCAGATTCTAAAGCTGCAATTCAGGGAATATGTTCCAATACTACAAAGATGTCAACAAAAATTAGAGAATGCTACAAAATGTTAACACAACTCCAAAAAGTTAATAAGACTGTTCATCTCCAATGGATTCCAGCACACTGTGGAGTCATGGGGAATGAAGCTGCAGACTCACTTGCAAAGAAAGGCACAACAATAAAACAAAAGTCTAAATTCAATTTCTCATATTCCTCAATAAAACGCTTGATCATTAAAAAATTTTCTCATTCATACCTACAAGAAATAGAAACAAATGCCAAAGATAAAAAATGGATTACACTACTTTCCAACCCAGATATAATCCCCCAGAGACCAAGGAAAACAGCGGTTGCAGCCTTCCGACTATTGACAAATCACGATTGCTTAGCAAGTCATCTCTACAGAATAGGTATCTCAACCTCACCAATATGTGTCCTGTGTAATGATCCAGCAGAAATGAATGAAGACCACTTGAAGACCTGTGAAGCATTAAGATCAGAAGAAACTATAGTTCAAAAGTATTGGAAAGCACGAATGCTAATGGCTTCATTGCCAGATGCAAGGCACTAGAAAACAACAACAACAAAATCTTTTGTATAGTGATACTGAAATTTAGATTTCCGATCGAATGGGCTTTTGAAAAAGACACGTTTTAATTTAATTGCCGGATATGAGATTTGCGATAAGTGTTAAGTAATAACATAAATAGATAATAGAGCCGGAAGTGTTGTAAGGTGAGCAAGATATGAGTAAATAATAGTCGTTAAATTCGTAGGATAAACACATTATTGGTTTCAAATTAACGAGTCATGACGTCATACCACATAGTTTAAATACACGTTCGAAAGTCAGTTCTACAAACCTTAAAAGTCGCGCGATATATTTAATAAAATATAAAGTAAACATCGTTTAATCCTAAAAAGGTAATTATATATTTGAAATTCATAAAAGAACATGTTATAATAGAAAGGGACATTTCTAAATTGCGGGAAAGGGAAATAGCATTTTGGATACGAGGCTTTCTTGGATGACGTCATGACATTCAAATGGAAGAGAACGGTCTTCTTAGCGTGGGTAAGAGAGAAAGAGGCATTACTCAACCAGAGACCAGTACGGGAGGTGGTGCTGCGCGTATGTGAGCGCGATGCCTCTACAGATACAAATATTTTCGGCATAACTCCTGAAAATATTTAAATAGGAAATAAACAATCTATAAAGTTGTTCTTGGGTTGTCCATTACACTTACGCAAACCCGAGATAAAGAGATCTTATGCAGAACTAGCCGAGGCGAGCTACATCGAAGGGCAACGTCACGTCACCAACGACTTCAGCTTCAAATGGCGATCCAATAACCAGGACACCACAACGATTATACAGCTTCAAATTGGCGCCCAACGTGGGGCGCCGAAAGAATGGACCAACCCCCAAGACGACCAGATCAGCATCGAGCCAGCAGACAAGAAGGTGCCCAGCGTGTCAACATCTGTGAAACGTGTAGTGAACAAGTTTAAGTGCAGTTAAAGTGAAATAGTGAAAATATTGAAAATTTTGGTGAGTAGAAAAACACATGTAAATAGCTTAGAAATGGAAGACAGTGACACCGACTTTTTAGGTTTTGACAGTCCGGAAATTGAGAAAAGTGTAAGTAGGATGGAAGAATTTAATCAGAATGTAATTGGTAGCAGAATATGCCAAGAATTAGAAGATCAGAACGTTAGAGAAACACCTAGAGGTAGTTCAGAAATGTTTAGTAGTAATTCAGAAAGGCCAGCATTTATGTCAGAAATAGAGAATATGTTTCAAACGATAATGAAAAAGATGAGTACAGAGTTAAGTCGAAAGATAGATGAAAATAGTAAAGAATTAAGAACAGTGGAAAAGATGAATACAGAGTTAAGTAAAAAGATAGATGAAAATAGTAAAGAATTAAGAACAGAGTTAAGTCAAAAGATAGATGAAAATAGTAAAGAGTTAGGACAGAAAGTAGAGAAGGGACAACAGGAATTGGGAATGCAATTGGAAAATCAGAAGAGAGCTTTCGAAACCTTTAGGGAAGAAGTTAGGGAGGAAATTAATAAAGTTAGTAGTGAAGTAAAAGAAAATAGAGAACAGGTTAAGGGAGAATTAGAGACAATAAGGCAAGAAGTAAAGAATTCTGAAAAGAAATTAGGTCAACAAGTTAGTGAAAAATTAGAGAAAGAAAGGGAAAGAGTAACATATAAATTAGACAAACAAAGGGAAGAGGTAGTACAAAGGTTAGATAAAGACAGGGAAGAAATTAGAGAAGAGCTACAGGGGTGTAAAGTTAGAATGGAAAGATCTAATGTAGAAAGTGAAAGGCAGGCTAGAAATTTGGAGGATGTTACAGACAAAATAAAAGGGGTAGTAACAGAAATTACTCAGGTAAAAGAGGCCTTAGAAAATTTGAAATTAAATGAAAATGCAGGTAATCACAACAATCTTAGTGATGAAGTTGCAAGAAACGAGGCAATACCAGGTGTATCAGCTGACATTTCGATGCAAAATAGAGGTAACAGTAATTCCCATTCTGATCTCGGAAATAGCTCAGGGATAGGTGACAATTCAAATTTACATTGGCCTAACCATGTCTTAAATGAAATGACACCTCCAGTTTTTGAAAATGAAGATTCAGAGGATCCTAAAGCCTTTTTAGAAGGGTTACAAGAGTACTTCACGGTGAAACGTATACCAGAGGAGTACAAGATGGTTATAGTAAGAAAATGTCTAAAGGGTAATGCTGCTAATTGGCTAGGCCTTTCTATGGGTAACAATAATGATTACAGGACCTTTAGAAACATCTTTTTAACCAGATATTGGGGAGCTAGTAGGCAGGCTAATATTAGAGTTGAATTAAGCAATGGAAAGTTTAATCCTAGATCGGAGGAATCGATGGTAAACTGTTTTATGAGAATAGCGAGAAAATCGAAGATGTTGGATCCTCCTTTAGATGAAAAAGATCTAATAAATATAGTTACTCCACATTTTCCGGAAACGCTTCAACACTACCTAATCATAGCCCGACCCGATAGCATTGCAGCTATGATAGAATTATTATCAGCCTTAGAAGTCAATAAGCCAAAACACTCATTTGGAAATAAATATGAAGGAAAAGAAACTGTCAATTCTTTCGGGCAAGGGGCACAGTATTATCAGAATAGAAGTGAGATTAGGGAAAGATATAAAGGACCAGTACCAAGGATGGAATCATTCCGGTGGGAAAATCAAGGTAGATATAACCAGGAAGGGCATCACCAAAATAGAAATGGTAATCTAAGGGGAAGAAATATAAGGGTGAATTATATGAATACAAATAGATTTGATCGAGGTAGACGGGGACGTTATTTTGGACATAGTAGAAATTCAAATGATGGGTATTGGACAAACGGAGATAATGAGTTTAGACCGAGGTCACCAAGACAGGGAGAAAGGTATTCTAATGGACGAAATTCCCCCGAAAATGCAGAAATGGTTGAGGCCATTAACACGGTCAAAAACATGGTAGGAAGTAACCCCGATTTAATGCAGGAAAACAGAAGTAACAATTTGGGAAATAGTACAGGAGCAATACATAAAAATCAGGGAAACGCCAGACCCGGTCAAACGCGCCTTCAGTGAGAACTGGGTATCCTAGTAATGATTGTGATAAGTACTCGGAAATAAATAGTCCTGGAAGGCAAATGATGATACAAAAGAAAAGAGAATGGAAAAATAGAAACGACGAAAACGAAAAAGTAGGAGATCCACCTAAAATCAAAATTGGAGTAAATGGAAAACAATACAATGCAATTATAGATACGGGATCAAATAGCACAGTATGCTCACAAAATTTTTATGATAATTTACAAAGTAGTGGTTTTAAAGTAATGTCTTTACCAGTTAATGGGATATACTGCTCGCTAGCTGTGGGAAAACGAAAAGAGAGAGTAAAATTTCAAGCAATGATAAATATTGAAATAAATGGGAGAATACTAGGAATTTTATTTCTGATTGTAGAAAGACTTGTGACAGATATTATAATAGGTTGTGATTGTCTTTATGCCTGGGAAGCTGTGGTGAATTTTAAAAACATGATTGTAGAAATGAAAGTTGAAGATGAGACCATTATAGTGCCTTTTGTGGAAGATAGTAGTTCAGAAACTATTGTAAGAGAAAAAGAGGAAGAAGAAATCCAAGGGGATACATTCTTTGTAGAATATGTTAAAGTAGGAGCTATGGAATTAACTGAAGTAAATGTCAAAGAGTACAGTGTCGATAATAAAGAAAATGTAGAATGGGATAAAAATGATTTCATAGACAATTTGAGGGTTTCTGATGCAACTATGATACCGAAATTTAGATTTCCGATCGAATGGGCTTTTGAAAAAGACATGTTTTAATTTAATTGCCGGATATGAGATTTGCGATAAGTGTTAAGTAATAACATAAATAGATAATAGAGCAGGAAGTGTTGTAAGGTGAGCATGATATGAGTAAATAATAGTCGTTAAATTCGTAGGATAAACACATTATTGGTTTCAAATTAACGAGTCATGACGTCATACCACATAGTTTAAAATACACGTTCGAAAGTCAGTTCTACAAACCTTAAAAGTCGCGCGATATATCTAATAAAATACAAAGTAAACATCGTTTAATCCTAAAAAGGTAATTATATATTTGAAATTCATAAAAGAACATGTTATAATAGAAAGGGACATTTCTAAATTGCGGGAAAAGGAAATAGCATTTTGGATACGAGGCTTTCTTGGATGACGTCATGACATTCAAATGGAGCGAACGGCTACTTAGCGTGGGTAAGAGAGAAGCGTCTAGTCAGTACTCAACCAGAGACCAGTACGGGAGTTCGTGCTGCGCAGATGTGATTGCGATGCTTCTACAGATACACATATAGAATCGGCATATCTCCCGAAAATATTTGAAATAAAGGATATGAAAAGTTGTTCTTGGGTTGTCCATTACACTTACGCAAACCCGAGATAAAGAGATCTGATGCAGAACTAGCCGAGGCGAGCTACATCAAAGGGCAACACATCACCAACGACTTCAGCTTCAAATGGCGATCCAATAACCAGGACACGAAGATTATACAGCTTCAAATTGGCTTCCCAACGTGTGGCGCCGAAAGAATGGACCAAACCCCTAAGACGACCAGATCAGCAGCGAACCAGCAGACAAGAAGGTGCCCAGCGTGTCAACATCTGTGAAACGTGTAGTGAACAAGTTTAAGTACAGTTAAAGTGAAATAGTGAAAATATTGAAAATTTTGGTGAGTAGAAAAGCACATGTAAATAGCTTAGAAATGGAAGACAGTGACACTGACTTTTTAGGTTTCGATAGTCCGGAAATTGAGAAAAGTGTAAGTAGGATGGAAGAATTTAATCAGAATGTAATTGGTAGCAGAATATGCCAAGAAGTAGAAGATCAGAACGTTAGAGAAACACCTAGAGGTAGTTCAGAAATGTTTAGTAGTAATTCAGAAAGGCCAGCATTTATGTCAGAAATAGAGAATATGTTTCAAACGATAATGAAAAAGATGAGTACAGAGTTAAGTCGAAAGATAGATGAAAATAGTAAAGAATTAAGAACAGTGGAAAAGATGAATACAGAGTTAAGTAAAAAGATAGATGAAAATAGTAAAGAATTAAGAACAGAGTTAAGCCAAAAGATGAGTAAGATAGACGAAACTAGTAGAGAGTTAGGACAGAAATTAGAAAAGGGACAACAGGAATTGGGAATGCAATTGGAGAATCAGAGGAGAGTTTTCGAAACCTTTAGGGAAGAAGTTAGGGAGGAAATTAATAAAGTCAGTAGTGAAGTAAAAGAAAATAGAGAACAGGTTAAGGGAGAATTAGAGACAATAAGGCAAGAAGTAAAGAATTCTGAAAAGAAATTAGGTCAACAAGTTAGTGAAAAATTAGATAAAGAAAGGGAAAGAGTAACATATAGTTTAGACAAACAAAGGGAAGAGGTAGTACAAAGGTTAGATAAAGACAGGGAAGAAATTAGAGAAGAGTTACAGGGGTGTAAAGTTAGAATAGAGAGATCTGATGTAGAAAGTGAAAGGCAGGCTAGAAATTTGGAGGATGTTACAGACCAAATAAAAGGAGTAGTAACAGAAATTACTCAGGTAAAAGAGGCCTTAGAAAATTTGAAATTAAGTGAAAATGCATGTAATCACAACAATCTTAGTAAAGAAGTTGCAAGAAACGAGGCAATACCAGGTGTATCAGCTGACATTTCGATGCAAAATAGGGGTAACAGTAATTCCCATTCTGATCTCGGAAATAGCTCAGGGATAGGTGACAATTCAAATTTACATTGGCCTAACCATGTCTTAAATGAAATGACACCTCCAGTTTTTGAAAATGAAGATTCAGATGATCCTAAAGCCTTTTTAGAAGGGTTACAAGAGTACTTCACGGTGAAACGTATACCAGAGGAGTACAAGATGGTGATAGTAAGAAAATGCCTAAAGGGTAATGCTGCTAATTGGCTAGGCCTTTCTATGGGTAACAATAATGACTACAGGACCTTTAGAAACATCTTTTTAACCAGATATTGGGGAGCTAGTAGGCAGGCTAATATTAGAGTTGAATTAAGCAATGGAAAATTTAATCCTAGATCGGAGGAATCGATGGTCAACTATTTTATGAGAATAGCGAGAAAATCGAAGATGTTGGATCCTCCCTTGGATGAAAAAGATCTAATAAATATAGTTACTCCACATTTTCCGGAAACGCTTCAACATTACCTAATCATAGCCCGACCCGATAGCATTGCAGCTATGATAGAATTATTATCAGCCTTAGAAGTCAATAAGCCAAAACACGCATTTGGAAATAAATATGAAGAAAAAGAAACTGTAAATTCTTTCGGGCAAGGGGCACAGTATTATCAGAATAGAAGTGAGATTAGGGAAAGATATAAAGGACCAGTACCAAGGATGGAATCATTCCGGTGGGAAAATCAAGGTAGATATAACCAGGAAGGGCATCACCAAAATAGAAATGGTAATCAAAGGGGAAGAAATATAAGGGTGAATTATATGAATACAAATAGATTTGATCGAGGTAGACGGGGACGTTATTTTGGACATAGTAGAAATTCAAATGATGGGTATTGGACAAACGGAGATAATGAGTTTAGACCGAGGTCACCAAGACAGGGAGAAAGGTATTCAAATGGACGAAATTCCCCCGAAAATGCGGAAATGGTCGAGGCCATTAACACGGTCAAAAACATGGTAGGAAGTAACCCCGATTTAATGCAGGAAAACAGAAGTAACAATTCGGGAAATAGTACAGGAGCAATACATAAAAATCAGGGAAACGCCAGACCCGGTCAAACGCGCCTTCAGTGAGAACTGGGTATCCTAGTAATGATTGTGATAAGTACTCGGAAATAAATAGTCCTGGAAGGCAAATGATGATACAAAAGAAAAGAGAATGTAAAAATAGAATCGACGAAAACGAAAAAGTAGGAGATCCACCTAAAATCAAAATTGGAGTAAATGGAAAACAATACAATGCAATTATAGATACGGGATCAAATAGCACAGTATGCTCACAAAATTTTTATGATAATTTACAAAGTAGTGGCTTTAAAGTAATGTCTTTACCAGTTAATGGGATATATTGCTCGCTAGCTGTGGGAAAACGAAAAGAGAGAGTAAAATTTCAAGCAATGATAAATATTGAAATAAATGGGAGAATACTTGGAATTTTATTTCTGATTGTAGGAAGACTTGTTACAGATATTATAATAGGTTGTGATTGTCTTTATGCCTGGGAAGCTGTGGTGAATTTTAAAAACATGATTCTAGAAATGAAAGTTGAAGATGAGACCATTATAGTGCCTTTTGTGGAAGATAGTAGTTCAGAAACTATTGTAAGAGAAAAAGAGGAAGAAGAAATCCAAGGGGATACATTCTTTGTAGAATATGTTAAAGTAGGAGCTATGGAATTAACTGAAGTAAATGTCAAAGAGTACAGTGTCGATAATAAAGAAAATGTAGAATGGGATAAAAATGATTTCATAGACAATTTGAGGGTTTCTGATGCAACTAGGTACTATGATAGGGAGAGTAGTGAAGACTTAGAAGAATTGTTGAGGGAAAAGGTAACTCAGGCTGATCAACTAAATGAACAACAGAGGGATAAATTGTTTGAAATATTAATCCGAAATAAAGAAGTATTCTCTGAGAAACCTGGTAAATGTAATATTTATACTCATTCGTTTGAGATGATACCCATCAAACCTTTTACACATAAAGCGAGAGCTATCCCTAGTACAATAAGAGAAGAGGTAGATGCAGTTATAAAGTCAATGTTAGAAGATGAGGTTATTGAGATTTCGAATTCAGAATTTGTGAATCCCCTATGTATTATAAATAAGGCCAATGGAAAGATTAGGGTGACATTAGATGCGAGAAAACTAAATTATTGTTCATCATACTTTCCATCAGGAATCCAACAGAACGTGTCCTCCGAGATATAGGAATTTATTTACGTGTACTTACACATCATAATCACAAGGATGGGGTGAAATATTGTCCATTGATAGAAAAGATTATCAATCACACCATTAATGTAACTACTGGATTTGCACCAATAAAATTAATGTTAGGAATTGAACCAGAACCAATATTGATCGGGGTACCAAAAACACTGAAAATTAATGACATTCAGTTAAGTGAAGAAGAAAGAGCGAAAATTGCTTTTGAACGAATCAAGAAAAAGGCAGAGAAGCGAAAATTAAAGAAAAAGAGTAGAAAACATAAATGGGAACCTAAGATAGGCGATTGGGTACTAGTTAAAGACCATAAGTTATCAAGTGCCTTGCGAGGTAGGAACAAAAGGATGGAATTGTTATATAAAGGTCCTGCAGAAATTATATCAAAATTTGGTTATCATACCTATGAATTAAAAGATGTTGAAAATGAAAAATGTCTGGGAAGATGGCATAAACAACTCCTTCGACCATACAAGAAACCGTGTGGTGCCTTGGAACCTTGATTTAATGTAAAAGAAAAATTGGAAGTGTCATTTGTCTATTGGCGCCCAATCAGCTTTGAGATAAAATGTAAATGTTAGCTTACTTGAAAATCATATATTGGTCAGGTACTTACATATTCATGAAAAATGCAGAATGTGAATTGCTATCTACTACCAAGAGCTTAAAAATATATTGTATAGAGCTCACAATAACAGCTTCAGAAAGATTGTTAAAATGTTCATCTCCGCATAGAGAGAAAACAGAATATTTACTTTGTAAACATTTGTTAAAATATTTAGATGTATAGATAGTTATCACAGCAAGACAAAGAAAGAACTTGTCTGAAGAGTGTAATGGATTTATATAAATATATGTACATTTTAGTGCTTAAAGGATATAGTACTGATATGTGTTACAATAACAAAAGTGAAAAATCACAGTGCAAGTGATAGTGAGAGCGAAGTGAGCAAACATGAACTAAAAGAAGGAAGTATAAAGAAAGACTCTTGAAATTTAACCTTTATATAAAAGCTCCACAGAAGAAACCATAACATATTGTAATTAGTATTTAAGGATTAATGTTTAGTCAAGTGTATAATTGTTTGTCATGTTAAAAAGATTAATGAGAAAATGTGTTAATAACCAATTTCAAAAACAGTGTAATTGAAAATCGTATATAATGGGAGTGTTGCCGATTATTCAAAATACAGGAGTAATTTTTAATTTTTCTTTCGGGCAAGACATTTACATTATTTTATTATAAAATAATAAAATAACATAAATGGGGGCATTTGATACCGAAATTTAGATTTCCGATCGAATGGGCTTTTGAAAAAGACATGTTTTAATTTAATTGCCGGATATGAGATTTGCGATAAGTGTTAAGTAATAACATAAATAGATAATAGAGCAGGAAGTGTTGTAAGGTGAGCATGATATGAGTAAATAATAGTCGTTAAATTCGTAGGATAAACACATTATTGGTTTCAAATTAACGAGTCATGACGTCATACCACATAGTTTAAAATACACGTTCGAAAGTCAGTTCTACAAACCTTAAAAGTCGCGCGATATATCTAATAAAATACAAAGTAAACATCGTTTAATCCTAAAAAGGTAATTATATATTTGAAATTCATAAAAGAACATGTTATAATAGAAAGGGACATTTCTAAATTGCGGGAAAAGGAAATAGCATTTTGGATACGAGGCTTTCTTGGATGACGTCATGACATTCAAATGGAGCGAACGGCTTCTTAGCGTGGGTAAGAGAGAAGCGTCTAGTCAGTACTCAACCAGAGACCAGTACGGGAGTTCGTGCTGCGCAGATGTGATTGCGATGCTTCTACAGATACACATATAGAATCGGCATATCTCCCGAAAATATTTGAAATAAAGGATATGAAAAGTTGTTCTTGGGTTGTCCATTACACTTACGCAAACCCGAGATAAAGAGATCTGATGCAGAACTAGCCGAGGCGAGCTACATCAAAGGGCAACACATCACCAACGACTTCAGCTTCAAATGGCGATCCAATAACCAGGACACGAAGATTATACAGCTTCAACTAGGTACTATGATAGGGAGAGTAGTGAAGACTTAGAAGAATTGTTGAGGGAAAAGGTAACTCAGGCTGATCAACTAAATGAACAACAGAGGGATAAACTGTTTGAAATATTAATCCGAAATAAAGAAGTATTCTCTGAGAAACCTGGTAAATGTAATATTTATACTCATTCGTTTGAGATGATACCCATCAAACCTTTTACACATAAAGCGAGAGCTATCCCTAGTACAATAAGAGAAGAGGTAGATGCAGTTATAAAGTCAATGTTAGAAGATGAGGTTATTGAGATTTCTAATTCAGAATTTGTGAATCCCCTATGTATTGTAAATAAGGCCAATGGAAAGATTAGGGTGACATTAGACTCGAGAAAACTAAATCATTGTTCCTCATACTTTCCATCAGGGAATCCAACAGAACGTGTCCTCCGAGATGTAGGAATTTATTTACGTGTACTTACACATCATAATCACAAGGATTGGGTGAAATATTGTCCATTGATAGAAAAGATTATCAATCACACCATTAATGTAACTACTGGGTTTGCACCAATAAAATTAATGTTAGGAATTAAACCAGAACCAATATTGATCGGGGTACCAAAAACACTGAAAATTAATGACATTCAGTTAAGTGAAGAAGAAAGAGCGAAAATTGCTTTTGAACGAATCAAGAAAAAGGCAGAGAAGCGAAAATTAAAGAAAAAGAGTAGAAAACATAAATGGGAACCTAAGATAGGCGATTGGGTACTAGTTAAAGACCATAAGTTATCAAGTGCCTTGCGAGGTAGGAACAAAAGGATGGAATTGTTATATAAAGGTCCTGCAGAAATTATATCAAAATTTGGTTATCATACCTATGAATTAAAAGATGTTAAAAATGAAAAATGTCTGGGAAGATGGCATAAACAACTCCTTCGACCATACAAGAAACCGTGTGGTGCCTTGGAACCTTGATTTAATGTAAAAGAAAAATTGGAAGTGTCATTTGTCTATTGGCGCCCAATCAGCTTTGAGATAAAATGTAAATGTTAGCTTACTTGAAAATCATATATTGGTCAGGTACTTACATATTCATGAAAAATGCAGAATGTGAATTGCTATCTACTACAAAGAGCTTAAAAATATATTGTATAGAGCTCACATTAACAGCTTCAGAAAGATTGTTAAATTGTTCATCTCCGCATAGAGAGAAAACAGAATATTTACTTTGTAAACATTTGTTAAAATATTTAGATGTATAGATAGTTATCACAGAAAGACAAAGAAAGAATTTGTCTAAAGAGTGCAATGGATTTATATAAATATATGTACATTTTAGTGCTTAAAGGATATAGTACAGATATGTGTTACAATAACAAAAGTGAAAAATCACAGTGCAAGTGATAGTGAGAGCGAAGTGAGCAAACATGAACTAAAAGAAGGAAGTATAAAGAAAGACTCTTGAAATTTAACCTTTATATAAAAGCTTCACAGAAGAAACCATAACATATTGTAATTAGTATTTAAGGATTAATGTTTAGTCAAGTGTACAATTGTTTGTCATGTTAAAAAGATTAATGAGAAAATATGTTAATCACCAATTTCAAAACAGTGTAATTGAAAATTGTATATAATGGGAGTGTTGCCGATTATTCAAAATACAGGAGTAATTTTTAATTTTTCTTTCGGGCAAGACATTTACATTATTTTATTATAAAATAATAAAATAATATAAATGGGGGCATTTGATACCGAAATTTAGATTTCCGATCGAATGGGCTTTTGAAAAAGACACGTTTTAATTTAATTGCCGGATATGAGATTTGCGATAAGTGTTAAGTAATAACATAAATAGATAATAGAGCCGGAAGTGTTGTAAGGTGAGCAAGATATGAGTAAATAATAGTCGTTAAATTCGTAGGATAAACACATTATTGGTTTCAAATTAACGAGTCATGACGTCATACCACATAGTTTAAATACACGTTCGAAAGTCAGTTCTACAAACCTTAAAAGTCGCGCGATATATTTAATAAAATATAAAGTAAACATCGTTTAATCCTAAAAAGGTAATTATATATTTGAAATTCATAAAAGAACATGTTATAATAGAAAGGGACATTTCTAAATTGCGGGAAAGGGAAATAGCATTTTGGATACGAGGCTTTCTTGGATGACGTCATGACATTCAAATGGAAGAGAACGGTCTTCTTAGCGTGGGTAAGAGAGAAAGAGGCATTACTCAACCAGAGACCAGTACGGGAGGTGGTGCTGCGCGTATGTGAGCGCGATGCCTCTACAGATACAAATATTTTCGGCATAACTCCTGAAAATATTTAAATAGGAAATAAACAATCTATAAAGTTGTTCTTGGGTTGTCCATTACACTTACGCAAACCCGAGATAAAGAGATCTTATGCAGAACTAGCCGAGGCGAGCTACATCGAAGGGCAACGTCACGTCACCAACGACTTCAGCTTCAAATGGCGATCCAATAACCAGGACACCACAACGATTATACAGCTTCAATGGAATTTCACATTTTCATCAAGCAGTTATACTCTCACATTCCAGGGTGGGAATTATAGCAATTACTTCCAAGTTGTCACCAAAAAACCAAACAATTATAGAATGTTGGAAAATCCTTACCCATCTAACAGCATTTCAAAAACACCTAGTCTTCCAATGGATACCAGCTCACTGTGGACTGAGTGGTAATGACAAAGCTGATTTTCTTGCAAAAAAGGGTACCAACAGTGTACAGAAATCTATAGTTAATCTACCATTTTATGCAGCTAAAAGATTAGTCAACTCTGAATTCAAAAAAATTATTGCAAAATATTACTATGAAAAATCAAAGAATAAAAGATGGGAACTACCGAACATTCAAACAGTAATTCCTGAGTATCCTCGAAAATGGCAGTTGCAACCTTCAGGTTGATTACAGGACATGACTGAAAGGGAAGTACAGGAGTGGTAGCTCAGGGTACTATTTACTAAGGGTGACTGGAAATACTGTAAAGGATTAACCCTAGAAGCAGACATGTAATTTTGTTTTAAAGAAGGTTTAATTTACACAAATAAAATTATTGATTTACATATTACTGAGTGAAGAGAAAGTGGTGGTCAGTGTTAGATACCTATTTACATTACATTGTTAGAGATTCCTGGCAATGTAAGTTCCATTTAGAAAGAAGTCTTTAAAGAGCTATGTGTCACAGCTTTTACTCACACATACAATACTGCATTGAACTGTGGGGGGGATGTAATAATACATACATCCATAGGGCTCTGATACTGCAAAAGAAGTGTATCAGAACTATGTTTAAAATGGGGATGCGAAAATCGTGCAGAGAGGTTTTTAGAAGAGAAAGGATGTTCACTATCGTGTCTCTGTACATATATAAAGCAATTTCCTTAGTAAGTAAGAATAAACCAAAATGAAATAGTGAAGTAAACAATCATGATACTAAAGCGCATTCCACCCTTAGAAGACAGTACACGTTAAATGGAGAGCAGTGTTGCAACATGTACTAGTTGCGAATCTTTCTGCGCGCTCGATCCCGAGGTGGCCGAGTCCTGTACTTAGTCCTTCAATTGCTGCTTGACGGACACTTTTAACTTTGGTATCCCTCCATGCCTTTGTTACTGTATGACCTAAATTTACAAATGACTCGTCTGTATAAACAATTGATTTCCCCTGGTCCCTAAACCTTTTTACGTCTTTTAGATATTTATGTCGCCATCTGATGATATTGATATCGTCTCTTTCTATTAATATGCACTTGTTACCCCTTCTTTCATATTCCAACCCCAAATCATGTAAGAACCGACTAAGAGTGGCCCTTGAGAAATTTGGTAGGGTCTCATCACTGTTGACCCGTGACAAAAGTATATTCAGCGTGGGTGGAATATTTGCAAACAGTAAAGAATGAACAATTCGCCGCACTCCACATTGCACTATTCACTATATACTTCTTTTCTTCCCGCCCTTTTTGCTTTCTTTTTCGATGGCATTCTTAGAGGTCCTTTCATTAGTTCCTTTTTAATCCTATACACTACTGCTTCTGAACACCCGATAGCCTTAGCTGTTTCTTTTACTGCCTTACTTACATGCATTTTACTTGAAAAATAATCTAACACCTTCATAATTATTTGGCGTTTCTTACTTCTTAATTTACCAATATATCGTCTCTTTCTAGCTTCCCCTTCCATAACTACAAATATTTACGAAAATATTAAACAAATAACGCAATAACAGCTCATAGATTCCACACAGTTACACACCGACTTCTTTTGTACTAATGCTAGTGCTGCTCCTTATACTATCTTCTGTGTTAGGCCTGGCGCGAGAATACGCTGAATAGATGAATACCTTTTGTTTGCCCTACTCGATGAAAGAAAGAAGTTACAGCCTTTTGGTTTATTTTAAAAACTTTCTCCAACCCTCATCAACATTTGTTCTTACTGGTTCCCTGATGCAAACTCAACAACAAAAAAGTTTCACACTGCGTAAGTTTTGCAGTGCACAGGTATAAAATTTTCCGAAAACATTTCATTTAAAAAATTATAACACTTAACTGAGTAAACATAGAGAATTCAAAGTGGACAGGTAGTAGCACTATAGTTTACTCTACCTAAGAACAAAATATAGACGCATTCTAGAAGTTAGTTTGTTAGTGCGTGATGAGTATAGAAACAGCACATATCGGACTTCTATTGAAAAAAAATTTTTTGAAGAAATATGGGCCTATAGAAATGTATAATGACTCTAAAAAGGATATAAACTAATAGAGAAAAAAATTATGCATAGGATAATGTGTTCAAACCTGAAATTTATAACAACTGTATATTTATACCATGCTATTAGGAACCTGGCAACAGTGCGAGGGTAGAAAAGGACGAGGCTAATGGCAACTTGTATGCGCTAGGTAGAGACAGATATATCCCATTTAACTCCATACTGTCTTCTAAGAGTGGAACAAGGTATAGATGTAAATATGACCTGCATTATACTAACTATAATGTAAAACATGTAAACAAAGATCCTTATATAATAGGTCTACACTTGTACAATGCACTCCCAGCATATATCAAAAGTGAAAACAATATTGTTAAATTTAATGAATATGTTAAAAAATATATATTGAATAATCCTGTATATCATATTAATGAACTTTTAAGTTAATTGTAAGCTATGTAAATGTACTGTAAGCTATGTAAATATGTTGTATTTAAATTGACAATGCTCGATACTGTAAAGAGTCTATGGGCAGTAAATAAATTACAATTACAATTACGTAGAATAGATCCACTCTCTGCTAGTTCAAAATTTGAGGGTTTAAATACACAATACTCTGATGAAGTAGCTCGGTGAAGCATTTGTCAGTGCACATCAACTAAGCTGACTCCTCATGTATAACAGAACAGCATGACTTCCAACATCTGCTCCTGAGCCTCCAGGAAATAACTTGCACCTATGCGAAATGGAAGTTGCATATCCGAACTTTAATAAAGAAAGTCCCAAATATGCAAATTCTATAAATTTAAACTTAACAAAGGTTTTGAGAGGTAGAACTGGAACTTAAAAATTCAATGCCACAACTGGGATTTGAACCACAGACCTTCCGCTTACCGGGCGGACGCTCTAACCACTGAGCTATTGTGACAAACTGCCAGAATGGCATTAAATTCTCAAACCAGTTCGTATTTCTCCTGGTTCCAGTTCTACCTCTCAAAACTTTGCCCACACACGGCTTGTGTGTTTAAAAACACCAACAGTAAGTTTGTTGGCATAAATAAATATTAACAAAGGTTTCTAAACGTCACAATATTTAAAATAAATGAACACACACACGCGCACACACACACACACACACACACACACGCACACGCTCACGCACACACACACGTGTGCGCGCGCATATATATATAATGATGCAAATTGTAAGATTATAATTAATAAAATAGAATTACTGCTATGAGGTTACACTTTAAACAAATGTGGATTAAATAATATACTTAAATAAAATGGCTGAGGCATAGTACATTCGACTTCAGTGTCCACATTCAAAATATGGATATAAAGCTGCCTTAAATTGTTTAGAGGTAAATTTTTTACATTAAAATATGTTACAAGTTTTGTTTTTTCTTTCTTTTTGTTTTATTTTTAGTTTTGGCATAATAAATGGCATATTTTAGTAAATTTTTCTTCATATTTTATCTATGTATAATTATAGCTGATGTACCTTTAAATTGATGCTATTCTTATGAAGGCCTTCCAAAACTTTCAAAACAACTGGTGCATCCAATTCCTTACATGTGATCTTATACTTCTCCATATCAGCGCCATAATCATCAGGATCACTTAAACCATAATGTGGCTTAAGCACCACCGATATATCTAAAACACACAACAGAAAATTGGATCATATACTTGCTTAAGAAAAAGCTATTATACAAAAACACTTATACTATCTGCCATGATGTGAGTGCGTCTGGTGGGAAGAGGAACAAAACAGTTACGAAACAAGTATCTATGTGGGGCACTGGAATCATAGTCAGGTAAAGAAAACATCTGCAATTCAGAGTTGCATTCACTAGTGAGGCTGAAGCCTGCAAATGTAGCACTGTTTTCATTGTACAACTGTACATTCCTACTATCACCTTGCTCTTTACTTCCCTCTGATTACTAGCCTTGATATGTATTGTCAAAGTAATAGGGGTGCTCTTCTCCAAGTGCACTCATATCGTGCCCAACTAGTACATACTTATATGTAGTCTTAATAGCCCAGCTACATTAAAGAGGAATCAAGTTATTGGCGTTCATAGTGTATGTGATAGCTCAATGTGGGTATACACAGTTGCATCAAAACATAGTCCGGAATGCTCTCTTCTCCAGATGTAGACCACCAAAGCTGGTACAAGTTATGTTACTATCGTATTTACGCAATTTGTGATAGATCGATTTAGACTGTTTGCAACAGAAAATGGCAAAGGTAAAGGCCAAAGTGGTTTCAAAATGGACAGTATAATTCAGGAGTTTAGTAGTGGTATTTTTGTTGTTAATTCAGACAAGATTAGGTGTAAACTATGCAAAATAGACATACAAGTAAAAAAAAACAATGCATTGTAAGACATTGCAATTTTAACAGAAACAGAAAATTTACTGAATTAAACTGTAAGACACCAGTGACATCAACAAGTGAAATTAATCAGCACAATCATTCTCGTTTTGTGTAGATTTGTGTAGAATGGTGTAGAATGATAGCCAGTGCCAATATTGCATAAAGTAAATTAAATAATAAAGAGTTATGGGATTTCTTGAAAAGTATACGCAGCAGTACATTCTGAGTAAGTCCATCCTCCAGCAGTACCCATTATGTACCCAGCTTTATGATGAAAAAATGACACTGATTAGAAACAGTGTATTAAGAAATAAAATACAGATATCGATAGATGAAATGTTACTGGCAGACATGTGGCTAATGTTATTGTAAGAATTTTACTTCCTAACCAGGCTGGTAAAGATTTTTATTAACTACTGAAGTTGATACCGAAATTTAGATTTCAAATCGAATGGGCTTGATAAAGACACGTTTTAATTTAATTGCCGGATGTGAGATTTGCGATAAGTGTTGAGTAATAACATAGGTAGATAATAGAGTAGGAAGTGTTGTAAGGTGAGCAAAATATGAGTAAATAATAGTCGTTAAATTTATAGGATAAACGCATTATTGGTTTGAAATTAACAAGTCACGACGTCATACCACATAATTTGAAATTCACGGTCAAAATTCAGGTCTGCCAACCTTAAAAGTCGCGTGATATGTTTAATAAAATATAAAGAAAACATTGTTTAATCATAGAAAGGTAACTATATATATTCAGAATTCAAAAAAGGACATGTTTTAATAGAAAGGGACATTTCTAAATTGTGAAAAGGACTGAAATAGCATTTTGGATGCGAGGCTTTCTTTTGATGACGTCATGAAATTTAAAATCGGGAAGGACGTTTTTTCCTAGCGTGGGGATGCCAGGAAGCGTGATCACTCGCCCCAGATCGGTGAAGGACTTAGCTGTGTACACATGTAAGTTGCGGTTGCTCTGCGAGGTATATGTATAGGAAGTCAGCATAACTCCCGAAATGTGTCAAAGAGTTAAGAATAAATAGTAACACCAAAGTTATTCTGGGTGATCTATAAAATATACTCGCGCATACCCTGCATTATAGAAATCTCATGTTGAGCATAGTCGGAGCCGAAATACAAGTATAGACAACGGTCGTTAAGCTACAGCGAAGCAACATCTATTTCGCTTCAAATGGCGATCCAATGTGGAGCAACCAACACCTATTTCGCTTCAAAGTCCTTAATGAAGTAAACCATTCAACAATTGAGAATGGTTTTTGCATGAATCTGTGGCCATTTTATGGCCCCAAAATGTTCAACATAACATGACATGTTTGTAACAGGTGCTGCTCCGTATATTGTTATGGCAGTGGAATTACTACAAAAACAATACACAAACATGATTCATGTTACATGTCTTGCTCATGGAGTGTGACACTATTCGTGTTTCATACAAAGAAGTAGAGGTAACCTTAAAAACACTTACTGAGGCCCCTACTAGATCACAGAATGGCACTTTCCACCACAGTCAGTACTAATAAGGCGGGGTACTTGGTTAGAGTACAATTGTGATACAATTATGTGTAATTGATACATTCAATAGGTCATTGCAAATGCAAGATCACTGATATCAGAACAACTTCTGTGAGAACTACAATTAATTCAAACCAGTTTTTGACATTTGCCCCAAACCATTACACAACTTGAACTGTCTGGAAGCATAAACATAATTGACAGTGTCTATCTTATTTACTCAGGCAGTTTTCGGTCCTGTTACTGAATGGGTTAAAGAAAAACATAGTGGTTTATCAGTGCTATGTAAAATACAATAAAAAATAGGAAAAAATAAAGAAATGTCAGACCATTCATATCTTATCTGGTGTTATTCTCATGCACCCGTAACATCTTGTGATACTGAAAGATGTTTCTTTTGCTTCATACGTGCATTTCAGCAAGTAAAAAAACTGTTACAGTGCTCCACTTTTCATAGTGCATTAGCTATACACCTTGAACATAGCACGAGAACCGGTTCTGCTTACATCCATCACCGTGTTGGCTCTGCTGTACAAACAAAGTGCGCACAACTTCATTCTTTTGGTAGCTCACCTACTAAGCTTGCTTATAAGATTTGAAGCTTTCATGGCAATAATTATTAATTCGCACTTCTTGGGTTACCATCTATAAATTTGTTCGAGCTTTCAGCCGTACTATTCTCCATGGCCATCATCAGGAAATGAATAATTCATAAATAATATGCAAGTGTTATATACAGGTGTTAATAAACTGCACCGAAATATTTTAAGAGGAAGTGGAGATGTGTTAAATGAGTAATTTGAGATAGGAGACTCATGACCTGTTCATTCAAATTCCAGAGTTATGGCTATAAGTGTCTAAAGTGCCAGTATGCCACTGACTAATATCAACCATTTGAGAGTGCAACACACAAAAAGGAAGGGATGTTTTAGACTGACCTCTCTGGCGCAATGATTATGATATTAGCGTTCGAACATAAGGTAGTCATCATTTTTGAGTTTGAACTTTGTTCGCTTCTTTTTTTTTATTTCTTCTTTTTTGCTTCATTTTGAGTAGAGAATATTAATGCTGTTTTGATCTAGATTTTAAATTATGTTTCAATGTATGCAGTTTTATTTCAACATGTCAGTATGATTAGTTACAATTCTTCCTAAAAAAGTTGAAATCTGCTTAATACGTTCATATGCTGCACTTCAGAATGAAAATTAGCTTAAAGGGTCAAAGAAAAAGCAAAAGCATAAAAACATCTAAGACTTCACATCAGTTTTATAGGAACTGCTTGAAATTGTGGCCTAAATTTTCATGGCAAATTTGACATTAGCAAAGGAACGATTGTCATACCCTATCCAAGAGTTCTGGTGTGAGCTGAATAAGGAAATGATAATAGTGTTACTGCTCTCCTTCATATGGATTAAAAAAAGAAAGCCAAATTAGTAACTGCATGATAGGAAATGAACCCATGACCTTTGTGAATACAGCCTTTAACTTTATAAATTAAGCCACAAGCACAATCAATGAAACATTTCTGGAGTAGACTTCACAATGCATGAAGGCAGCTAAACATTGTTCGGTGTCGCACTGTCAGGTGATTAGTCTGAGATTTGAGAGATTCTTGTGGCATTAAATCTTGAGAATGCTGATAACGAGCTGCTGAAAATCAATATTTCTATACTCAGGCTGCAGTTTTAGACACATTCTAAATCAATTTTTTATCAGGGTTTGCTTTAACATGGACTTATCAACATCTGATATTAATATGTTTAACACCATATAACTGTGTTATGTTTAGTCGTGAACTATACATTGCCTATCTCAAATTACTTGTATCACTCACATCTACAATCTCTTGAGTTATTTTGGTGTAGTTCATTAACACCTATATAATAAACTAACTGAAATATTGGGTGTTGCCCATGGTTTGAAGATTTTATGCCTACAGCATTTAGACATGTTGGATACCATAAAAAGCCAAAGTAAACAAAATAAATAAAAGCACCGGAAAAACACCATGCAAAAGCACCGTTGAACAACCACAAATACCACAGGAAGAAAAGTGACAAGAGAAACCTGTGTAAATGTAAGATGTTGCATTTCTATTTCAATCATATAGAAAATTGTGTGAATTCTTTGTAGAGGAAGGAATAGAGAAACAAATGTGATTGTGTTTCATAAAATAAATGCCAGTAAAGATAACCACATCAATGTAATGTGTTGCATTTCAATTTCCAACACATGGAAAAGCATATGAGTTGTATGCAGAAGAGGGAGTAGAGAAAGAATGTAATTATGTTTCATAAAAGAAAAGTATCTAGAGAAAATTGCATGAATATAATGGGTTCTGTTTCTATTTTAGTCATAAATAATTGTATAAATTGTATATTGAAGGGGAATAGAGAAAGAAATGTGATCATGTTTCGTAAAAGAGAAGTAAGTAGAAAAAACCATGTGAATGTAATATGTGGCATTTCTATTTCAGTCATAGAAAGTTGTATGAATTGTATGTTAAAGGGCCAGTAGGGAAGGACATGTGAATTTAATACATAAAAGAAATGTGAGTACTAAAAACCATGGGAATATTAAGTTGTATAGTAAAATGGATATAACAGAAACTTTCTACACAAAAAGCACACGTACATACCATATTTAACAGTGATCAGTCAAGCAGTGTATGCGTTACGTAAAATTAAAGTAAGCAGTAAAAACCATGTGAATGTTATGTTGTGCAATTAAATTTGATTTAACCAAATCTTTTCTCAAAATCCACTAACTTTTTTATGAATATAATAGATGCAGCTGTCAAATGATAAGTCCCCCACAAACACTATATATTGAAAATAACCCAAAGTGGCAATTCCCATACAAAATTACCAATTTTGATTTTTTCAATTTTTTGGCTGGTCCTTTGGAGTTTTCTTAATGTTTTTCTAAACCATCCCAGTATCAAGGTGAACAAAACAAAAACGAAAGTATTGAAATCGATTGAGCCATTTTTGCAATTTTGTAAGAATAACACACTGCAAATTATTTTTATATAGGTATACTCATATATAGACTATTCCACTCATATGTGAGTTGATTGAAATCAGCCAACCATGTGCATAACAATTTCAAATTTCAACCAATGACAGCCTTCCTTTGCAAAAAAATTATCACATTTTCATTATCTCCTCTGAATTTCATTATCACCTTTCTTATGTTATGATTAGATTAGAGATTCTAGTTACATTATGCTAACAGATGCACAACATAATTTGACGGAATAGAGCTGCTATTCAACTGCCTCCATAGCGCAGTTGGTAGTGCGCTTGCCTCTGGTGCGGAGGATCTGGGTTCGATCCCTGGTACCAGGATGGGGATTTTTCCCCCGATGGGAGGACTGGCATGGGGTGCACTCAGTCTCGTTAGTTCCCGGGGGGACCAATTGAGGAGCTACTTGATGGAGAAGTAGCGACCCCAGGTTGAGAAGGCCATATAACTGGCTGGGAGGGCTCAGGGTGCTGATCATGTCCCACCCTCTCATAGTGCACCCCACCAATGACGCCTGTAGTGGGCAGAGGTGGGGGACACAGTAACTGGGCAGCAAGCCTTGGCCCTTCATGGGCTGTTGCGCTGGGGTTTAGTTTTTAGAGCTGCTATTCAAATGTCAAATAAGGCTGACTCTTGCTTTGGTGATGTGCATGGGCATCGGCAGTCCTTTTTCCAGGGTGGGGGGGCTACATGTTGGAAGTTTGCAATCAGATAATTTTAATTAATTGTCAAAAGTTATAGTATTTGTTGTGGATAACCATATCAATTTGTGCTAAATAGAAATTGTTCTTTACATCAAAATTAAAATAATAGTTTAATAGCAGTCAGTAATTGATTGCACATTAAGTTCATTAACTTCCAAGGTGGGCTGCAGCCTCCACTTGCCCCCCCTTCGCAATGCCCATGGTGATGTATTTAATCCTATTTAATCCAATGTTTGAAATCAGTTTGACAAATTTTGTATTGAACCAAATTATAAATTAGCAGCAGAGACTCCAACTTCTGACATTGCCACATCTTAACAAATTGGAGCATCAATATGAGAACCTAGAAGGCCATGGCAATGGATCCTGGTGTACATATACCTGCTTCAAGTTTCTTTTAAGAGGTTAGTAATTGCAATACATCATTTAAATAACATTTAATAGGCTATATCATCCCTTCATTCATGAAATGGTCTTAATAAATGCTATTCGTGATAGTCAAATTCTCTAGATAAATTGACAATCGCTTGTGGCATTACTTTTGATAATTTATTAATTGTTCATTACCTCAGGAGTCCCGTCTAAGGGATGGGTGAATGGCAACCACAAGGTACCCAAGCTGAGCAAAACATTACTACCACTTACTGGTGTTTTGCTCCTCACTGTTATCTTTTCTCTCTGACCTACCTTGGTCATCTCTTGTTCTCTTCTAACCCTGATGCTATTAGGGTAACTGAGGGCCAGGGAGTCTTTTTTACCAATCTTTCCACTTCTCTCATTTTTCTATAACCTCCTAACCTCTAACATGCTGACTGTCATGGCATGTAATGCGTCCTCTGATTGGTAATCAGAGGATATGGTCAGTGAATTTATTTTGATAATTCTCCCAGTCAGGTCAGTGAGACCCGCAAACCAACAATAGGTGTGATCCCCCAGACATTCTGGGGGTAACAAGAGAGCAATGTAACCGCCAAAACATAAAAATATGGTGGTCTCTAAAAACCGGTTACTTTTACTGAGATATAGCTCTCCAATATCAATTATGAAATATGACTCGAGGAGTAAAATGTTCTGGAGTTAAAATAGTCCCCCATTTGGATCTCTAGCCAGAGATTCTCATCTCGAGAATCCAAACATTATATTAATAGAAGATCTAATATTAGAATTCTTCAATGGAACACAAGTGGTCACTGGCAAACAGAATAGAGCTCAATAAAATTGTATTTGACAATAAAATAGATATATTTTTCATTCAAGGAGCAAATCTAACAAATGATCTGCTTAAATACTTCAATTTTACTGGATTTTTACTAAACCTACTACCCAAAAATAGACAGATAAGTAGTGGAATAATAGTTGGAATCAAAAAGGATATTAAATACTACTTTCAAATTGTTAAAGAAAGGGATAATGCAGATAAATCTAAATTAATAAAGCTAAATTTTTGGGAC
Source organism: Tenodera sinensis (assembly GCA_030765045.1). Taxonomy (NCBI): domain Eukaryota; kingdom Metazoa; phylum Arthropoda; class Insecta; order Mantodea; family Mantidae; genus Tenodera; species Tenodera sinensis. Next base: position 156,646,747 of record CM060962.1, read on the forward strand.
AACAAGGCACATCTACATTTATACAGTATTTACAATCCTCCCAGGAATGAGCCAGATCTCTCACTTATTGAACAGTTAAAAAAAATAGTAATTGGGGATTTTAATGCTCATTTCAAAAGATGGGGTTATGAAAAAGTGGATTCTATAAGGAAGATAATGGAAGAATCTACATTTATACAGTATTTACAATCCTCCCAGGAATGAGCCAGATCTCTCACTTATTGAACAGTTAAAAAAAAAAATAGTAATTGGGGATTTTAATGCTCATTTCAAAAGATGGGGTTATGAAAAAGTGGATTCTATAAGGAAGATAATGGAAGAATTTTTGAATACCACAACCTTTGAACTGATTTATAATAAATAAGATCCCACAACCTGCATACATTACTCTGGGACAGGCAGTAAGCCAGACCTCTTGTTAGCTATAACAGATATTGTTTCAAAGATTAAAAAACAAGTTATAGAAGACCCAAGTTCTGGTCACAGATCAGTAATTGCCGATATAAAACTAGATAATACAAATGTCAGTCAATATCAAATGAATCTGCATTGAAACTTCAAAAAAGCAGATTGGAATAAATATAACACTGAACTGGAAAATAAATTTAAAGAATAAACTCACAGCTGCATGATCAACCAGATCATATGAACAAAAATGTCTGTAAAGCCATCCTAGAAACTGCAAAAAAACATATTCCTCATGGAAGAATAAACAATTTCAAACCCTTTTGGAACCCCCAGTTAGAAGAACTAAAAAAGGAAAGGGGTACAGCTAGAAATACAGCTGAACAAACAAAAAACATATTGGATACACAAATATGGCGAAAGAAATGTGCCTCACTAAAAAAAGAAATTAATACTGCTGAAAAAGAATCACTTTAATAATTTCTTAGAAAAAATGGATTATGGGACAGATGGTAATAAGGCCCATTAGTTCATAAAAAATGTCAAGGACAGGAAAGAAAAAAGTAGCATACGTATCATACACAACAATAAAATTTTAACAAATGATACAGTCATTGCAATGTTAATTCACATAAACAAACAAGAAATAACAAAAAGGAATATAAACAATTTAAGGGGACAAGGAAGTCTGAAATGTTCAAAAATCACATTTTCTGTTTTGGGCACTAATAAAATCTCTGAACTTTCTAGTTTTAGAAAATATATACTTTTATATGTTTGAGAGAATTTTAAAGCATTTAAATGCCATTTAAGAAGAAATAGATTTTTACTTATTTTTAATGCTAACTTGTTTATATGTTATATTTGGGAGTGATGGTCGGGTCTTTTAAGGCTTTGAGGTTCCGTTCTCTTTGCATGGCTAGCATATAAAAGGTTGAACTGTGATGTTCCATTTGACAGAGGTATAAGTTCTCCAAAACTTATACAAATAACAAGGAATATCTCTGAAATGGTTCACTCTACAAAAACATTTATTTAGACATAAATTGTATGTTTTAGCAAGATCTACATTTTTTGTAGATATCACAGATATCACAGATTGCATATCACAGATTGGCTGGTTTAGTTACTCTAGAGCAGTAGCGTATGTTGGGATTGTGACTTGGGCTTAGCTAGGCTTAACATATCCAGACATCAAGGGGTTGTTGATTAACCTTCACTTCGGTGTGTGCCAGGGTTGCCAACATTTAAAAGTGGAATTATCATGCCAGCTACTCAAAATTATGGATTTGGATTCAAAATTATCATACATCATAAACCAAATGCTGTAACAATAAAAATATCAGTGTGACACTTATGAAAATGTAATATTAATGATTTTCTTTTTATCCATGATGTTTATTGTTATATTATATCACTGATGCTTAAAACCCTGAAAAAAACCTAATGGAATGAAATGAAATGATTTGTGTAACAAAATAGAAGAGCAGGAAATTCAGAGGATATGGAAATCCTTCCCAGCATTCGCCTGATGACCCAGGAAACCTCCAAAAATACCCATGGGTCAGGAAGGTCGGCCAGGGGAATTGAACCCATGACCTCCCGAATGTGGGCCAGAGATGTTACCGTCTGAGCCATCCTGCTCACTAACAAAATTCTACTCTTCCCCTCTTTTTTAATTCCAATTATTATGCAAAATCTTATATGAAGTTTTAAATAATATTATTATACAAATATTTACATTGCTGCAATCTGACTCAGGGGTCTCCGTCTAGGGAATATGTGAATAGCGACCACAAGGTACCCAAGCTGAGCAGAACATTACTTCCACTTACTGGTGTTTTGCTCCTCACTGTAACTTTTCTACCTGACCTTACCTTGGTCATCTCTTGTTCTCTTCCGACCCCGATGCTATTAGGGTTCCTGAGGGCTAGGGAGTCTTTATTTTTCCAACCTCTCCATTTCTCTAATTTCTCTCTAAACTCTTAACCCCTAACATACTGACCTGTCATGGCATGTATACGTCCTCTGATTGGTAAACAGAGGATATGGTCGGTGAATTTATTTTGATAACTCTCCAGGTCAGGTCGGTGAGACCCGTAAACCAACGACAGGTGTAGTCCTCCAGACATTCTGGGGGTTGTGAGAGAGCGATGTGACTGTCAAAACATAAAAATATGGTGCTCTCTAAAAAGCGGCTACTATTACTGCTATTGCTCTCTTCAATATCATCAGTGAAAAATATTGGAGAGCAAGAGGATTAATGACTTCATTGTCAGAAATCCAGCATTAGCTAACAACAACATATTTGATACCAAACTTACATGGACCAAACAAATAGAAAATGTAATACAAAGAGTAGAAGGGTGCCTTCACTGTTAAAATGTCTAACAGGAAGGAAGTGGAGATGTTCCGGAGCAACTCTTAACATGACATACAATGTTTGTATAAAGCTATTATTTACTTACTGCAGCGAAGTTCTTGTAACAGCAAATATGAAAAAAATTCAAATGCTTCAAAACCAAAGTCTGAGACTAATTACAAGTGCTATGAGAACCACACCAATACCAGCTATAGAAATCCTATCTAACCAATACCCCATTGAATATGTATGGAACAAGAGAAATTTTACACATACACTAAAGACTCAGGAGAGCTTTCTTTCCAAAATTCAAGGCATTAAGAAGAACATAGATCTGCCTAATTGATGGGAAAACTTCAAATATATATAGTCAATCTGACACAAACATTAGACATCACATATTATTTACACATGGCAGAAGTTAAGAAAAGTGATACTCCAGCTAATGTTCTAAAATTATATTGGCATTAGAGACTATCCATACTAGATTTCTGGAACATGAATGGCTCCATATTTATACTGATGGATCACTGATATCACACCAAGATGGAGCAGGGGCTGGAGTCACGTGCTACCTCTTTTCCTATTACAAATCTTTAGGTTATGGAGTGTTCTACCCGTGGCCGAGCGGTTAGCGCGCTCGCCTACCACCTAGGCGGCCCGGGTTCGATCCCAGGGACCCGCATGTGGTATTCGTGGTGGACGAAGCGGCGTCAGGGCGGGTTTTCTCCGGGTACTCCGGTTTCCCCCGCCATCTCATTCCACCGGTGCTCCATCTTCATGTATCATCAGTGTCACCGCCTGCGGTCCCGTAGTAGTAAAAGCGGGCGTTAAACACAACAACACACACGGAGTGTTCTACAAGAGGATGAAGATGAAGACGACAACAGTGATGATGAATCTTTGAAGTATGTACCTAAATTATCTGTAATAAGAGACCACATGGATGATGTGATTTGTTACATGGAAAAATCTTCAGACCCACATGTGCTAGCCTTTTATGAACATTCCAGACAATTTTGTTCCTTAATCATAAGGAAGCAATATTCAAGTGGGAAGCAAACCCACAACTTCACAGGGAATGACTTCTAACCAAGAGTAAATCATGTAAAGTAAATGGAATATATCAATAAAACAGTTTAAATTGTATTCGCTTCATTTTGATTAATTTTGTGATTTAACAGACTTTCAATTTTCCGGACAACTGCTGGCCCCTTTGGGTCCACTAAACCAAGAGTTTACAGTATATATCATGTTTCCTGGTGTAGATATTTTCATAAATATATAGTACGTTTGGCTTTTGAATAGTAATTATACCACGATGGGTCCATAATAGTAAAACTAACATCTCTAAAAATGTTTAGCCTTCCTGAATATGTCTCAGAGATTGTTCTTACTATTACCAATTGATCATTATGAATATCACAGTGCAACAAATTTGAACTATCTGTTTTGCCACAAGATGGAAGGTGTTCTTTGCCAATTCACATATGCTGATTACAAAAATGGAATCAGAAAACTTCCATCACATACCAATTTTTGTGGAAAATATATGCCACATGAACCATTTGGCCTCCATTTCAAATAAGTAGCAATATATGTTCAGTACATAAAAAAAAAACTGGCCAATTTAAAGACACTTGGAAATGACTATTATAGTGAGATGAAGTATATGAGGTAGATGAGTATATGATCTGAATAACATACAGATCATATAATATAACTATTTTTTGTATGAAACCCCTGCCCCCAAAAGTGATAATGCTGAATAAGGCATACAATGCACTCAGTTTAGAATTTGTTTGTGGATGGATGGTGAAACTTCTTATAGGAGCATCCAGCAGTAATCTGCAAGCAGGTTGGGTGACCATTTTCCCTTATATAGTCTTTCCATGGCATATCTTGATGAAATCTCTCACCATGTTCATCACTCACATCTCCAAGATTAGGCCGAAAAACTCCAAATGGGAATGAAAAAAATGTAATTTCAAGGACATATTGATCCCGTAGCCTTGTTACAGTTCAGCATGTGTTCCTGTGATTCTCAGACCTATCATTCCCAAGAAACTGTTGCATACATTTTTTTAATACAAACCAAGTTACATTTTCAGTATCTGTCAATGATCTGGAGGTAATATTGTTCACCAACTCATGAATATGAAGTCCAATTTCCTCTTTAATTTTTGCATTACTAATGGCAGGAAATTCGAATATGAAATATTGAAAACCCCACCCATCTTTGTAAATGGCATTCACAAAGTTCTTCATAGAACCCAATTTCAGATGCAGCGGTGGTAATAGCACACTGTCTTTATTAACAAGGAGTTCATGTGACATTTCTTTCATCAGGATTGAAGCTTTCTCTTAAAGCCCATTGTTTGACTTGGTCTTTCCTTGTCCTATTGTCCAAATGACACAAAAAACAGCAATATTTTTATAGCTAATTTGCATTCTAAGAAGTAGTCCCAGAACTTTGAGATCATTGCAGATTTTCCACTTCTGGCTTGAATAGCCAGCATATTTCAGAAGCAATCTCATATCATAAGTTTCCTTTACCTGAACTGAATGGCCCATTGTATGGAAGGTTTCTTGTATCTGTTATGTAAGAGAACAGCTTTGAGGCTGCTTTTTGAGGAATCTATAAAGAGGCACCCTTCTTCTAGATTATGAACCATCCCAATTCTTTTAAGCAGCCCATCTATGTCATTACAATATACTAAAACCTCTGTCATTGAGAAAAAAGTGGTTAGACCAAGCTATCATTTAGGGAATGATATACTGGCATTTGGTTGTAGCAAGCTTTTCTCTTGAAGATGAGACCCAAGGATATCTGCCTGTCTTTTTGAAAGATTTCAATCTCTTACAGGATTGTTCCATTCTGACTGTGATAATTGCTGTGGCAGTAGCTGTGATGTGGATGGTATGTAATCATGATTTTTGTTGATACCGAAATTTAGATTTCAAATCGAATGGGCTTGATAAAGACACGTTTTAATTTAATTACTGGATGTGAGATTTGCGATAAATGTTGAGTAATAACATAGGTAGATAATAGAGTACGAAGTGTTGTAAGGTGAGCAAGATATGAGTAAATAATAGTCGTTAAATTTGTAGGATAAACGCATTATTGGTTTGACGCATTTGGAAATAAATATGAAGAAAAAGAAACTGTAAATTCTTTCGGGCAAGGGGTACAGTATTATCAGAATAGAAGTGAGGCTAGGGAAAGATATAAAGGACCAGTACCAAGGATGGAATCGTTCCGGTGGGAAAATCAAGGTAGATGTAACCAGGAAGGGCATCACCAAAATAGAAATGGTAATCTAAGGGGAAGAAATATAAGGGTGAATTATATGAATACAAATAGATTTGATCGAGGTAGACGGGGACGTTATTTTGGACATAGTAGAAATTCAAATGATGGGTATTGGACAAACAGAGATAATGAGTTTAGACCGAGGTCATCAAGACAGGGAGAAAGATGTTATAATGGACGAGATTCCCCTGAAAATGCTGAAATGGTTGAGGCCATTAACATGGTCAAAAACATGGTAGGAAGTAACCCCGATTTAATGCAGGAAAACAGAAGTAACAATTCGGGAAATAGTACAGGAGCCATACCTAAAAATAAGGGAAACGCCAGACCCGGTCAAACGCGCCTTCAGTGAGAACTGGGTATCCTAGTAATGATTGTGATAAGTACTCGGAAATAAATAGTCCTGGAAGGCAAATGATGATACAAAAGAAAAGAGAATGGAAAAATAGAATCGACGAAAACGAAAAAGTAGGAGATCCACCTAAAATCAAAATTGGAGTAAATGGAAAACAATACAATGCAATTATAGATACGGGATCAAATAGCACAGTATGCTCACAAAATTTTTATGATAATTTACAAAGTAGTGGTTTTAAAGTAATGTCTTTACCAGTTAATGGGATATATTGCTCGCTAGCTGTGGGAAAACGAAAAGAGAGAGTAAAATTTCAAGCAATGATAAATATTGAAATAAATGGGAGAATACTAGGAATTTTATTTCTGATTGTAGGAAGACTTGTGACAGATATTATAATAGGTTGTGATTGTCTTTATGCCTGGGAAGCTGTGGTGAATTTTAAAAACATGATTCTAGAAATGAAAGTTGAAGATGAGACCATTATAGTGCCTTTTGTGGAAGATAGTAGTTCAGAAACTATTGTAAGAGAAAAAGAGGAAGAAGAAATCCAAGGGGATACATTCTTTGTAGAATATGTTAAAGTAGGAGCTATGGAATTAACTGAAGTAAATGTCAAAGAGTACAGAGTCGATAATAAAGAAAATGTAGAATGGGATAAAAATGATTTCATAGACAATTTGAGGGTTTCTGACGCAACTAGGTACTATGATAGGGAGAGTAGTGAAGACTTAGAAGAATTGTTGAGAAAAAAAGTAACTCAGGCTGATCAACTAAATGAACAACAGAGGGATAAACTGTTTGAAATATTAATCCGAAATAAAGAAGTATTCTCTGAGAAACCTGGTAAATGTAATATTTATACTCATTCGTTTGAGATGATACCCATCAAACCTTTTACACATAAAGCGAGAGCTATCCCTAGTACAATAAGAGAAGCGGTAGATGCAGTTATAAAGTCAATGTTAGAAGATGAGGTTATTGAGATTTCGAATTCAGAGTTTGTGAATCCCCTATGTATTGTAAATAAGGCCAATGGAAAGATTAGGGTGACATTAGACGCGAGAAAACTAAATTATCATACTTTCCATCAGGGAATCCAACAGAACGTGTCCTCCGAGATATAGGAATTTATTTACGTGTACTTACACATCATAATCACAAGGATTGGGTGAAATATTGTCCATTGATAGAAAAGATTATTAATCACACCATTAATGTAACTACTGGGTTTGCCCCAATAAAATTAATGTTAGGAATTGAACCAGAACCAATATTGATCGGGGTACCAAAAATACTCAAAATTAATGACATTCAGTTAAGTGAAGAAGAAAGAGCGAAAATTGCTTTTGAACGAATCAAGAAAAAGGCAGAGAAGCGAAAATTAAAGAAAAAGAGTAGAAAACATAAATGGGAACCTAAGATAGGCGATTGGGTACTAGTTAAAGACCATAAGTTATCAAGTGCATTGCAAGGTAGGAACAAAAGGATGGAATTGTTATATAAAGGTCCTGCAGAAATTATATCAAAATTTGGTTATCATACCTATGAAGTAAAAGATGTTAAAAATGAAAAATGTCTGGGAAGGTGGGATAAACAACTCCTTCGACCATACAAGAAACCGTGTAGTACCTTGGAACCTTGACTTCATGTAAAAGTCATGTAAGTGTCATTTGTTCGATTGGCGCCCAATCAGCTTTGAGATAAAATTTAAATGTTAGCTTACTTGAAAACCATATATTGGTCAGGTACTTACATATTCATGACAAATGCAGAATGTGAATTGCTATATACTACAAAGAGCTTAAGAATATATTGTATAGAGCTCACAATAACAGCTTCAGAAAGATTGTTAAAATGTTCATCTCCGCATAGAGAGAAAACCGAATATTTAATTTGTAAACATTTGTTAAAATATTTAGATGTATAGATAGTTATCACAGCAAGACAAAGAAAGAACTTGTCTGAAGAGTGTAATGGATTTATATAAATATATGTACATTTTTTAGTGCTTAAAGGATCTAGTAAAGATATGTGTTACAATAACAAAAGTGCAAAATCACAGTGCACGTGATAGTGAGAGCGAAGTGAGCAAACATGAACTAACTAAAAGAAGGAAGTATAAAGAAAGGCTCTTGAAATTTAACCTTTATATAAAAGTTTCACAGAAGAAACCATAACATCTTGTAATTAGTATTTAAGGATTAATGTTAAGTCAAGTGTATAATTGTTTGTCATGTTATAAAGATTAATGAGAAGATGTGTTAATAACCAATTTCAAAACAGTGTAATTGAAAATTGTATATAATGGGTGTGTTGCCGATTATTCAAAATACAGGAGTAATTTTTAATTTTTCTTTCGGGCAAGACATTTACATTATTTTATTATGAAATAATAAAATAATATAAATGGGGGCATTTGATACCGAAATTTAGATTTCAAATCGAATGGGCTTGATAAAGACACGTTTTAATTTAATTGCCGGATGTGAGATTTGCGATAAATGTTGAGTAATAACATAGGTAGATAATAGAGTAGGAAGTGTTGTAAGGTGAGCAAGATATGAGTAAATAATAGTCGTTAAATTTGTAGGATAAACGCATTATTGGTTTGAAATTAACAAGTCATGACGTCATACCACATAGTTTGAAATCAGTCAAAATTCAGGTCTGCCAACCTTAAAAGTCGCGCGATATGTTTAATAGAATATAAAGAAAACATCGTTTAATCATAAAAAGGTAACTATATATATTTGGAATTCAAAAAAGAACATGTTTTATAATAGAAAGGGACATTTCAAAATTGGGAAAAGGAATGAAATAGCATTTTGGATACGAGGCTTTCTTTTGGATGACGTCATGACATTTAAAATTGGAGAGAACGTTTTCCTAGCGTGGGTACGCCAGAAAGCGTCACCACTCGCCCCAGACCGGTGGTGGACATTGTGGTGTACACACGTGAGTGCGATTGCTCTGCGAGTATCTCTATGTATCGAAAGTCGGCATAACTCCCGAAAGTGTCAGAGAGTAAAAAAAAAAATAAATAATATACAAAAGTTCTTCTGGGGTAATCTATAAACATACCTACGCATACCCGGGATTAAAGAGATTTCATGCTGAACTAAGCCGGAGCAAACAACATCCATTTCACATCAAAGGGCGACACAACGTGAACCAACAACAATTTAATTTTCGCATCATTGTGATCTGTTGGATTGTCACTATCATTACCTTCATCTTCCAGTGTCCATTCCACTAGTGGTTTTGGAACTGGGAGAGAATCGAAATGGGGAACTGGGCACATTGCAGATTCCAGATTTGGATAAGAAACTGTGTTCTGATTTACCTGAGATTCCTGTTACTTTTCTTAAACAAAAGTAACAATCTGTAATGTGATCTCTAGGTTTTCTCATACCTGCAGAACACAAATGGCATGGATGGATGAGTTCCATGTAACCACCCTCTTAAATAGTGGGAGCAGCATGAGCAACAGTTCTGTGGTGCCCAACAGTTAACCTCATCTACCTTTGATTCAAAATATAACTTATACATATTTTTGACAAGCGAAGAAATGTGACATCTTTGGGATCTTATAAGCTCACCACACATATAACAGAAAAGGTTTGGTGAATTAATGCCCTTCCTAGACATTGCTGGGCAGGAAAATTACTGAAACATGTGCTAATGATACTATTCACATCAGGATATTCACACACGCTTCAGAAATAGACACTGAATGATCTCACTAGCTACTGACTGATGCAACTGGAACTCTACTTTATCTGCACCAACCTTTATACCCCCTTCTTTATGCAGTGGCGATAAAATAAACAGAATATGATAAGTGCCATGACAGCAAACATTATAGAGTCTTGTATAGATAAAATGAACTAGTTGGTGGAATGAGGAAGTAAGGCAGAAAGTGAAATACAAAAAGGAAGCCTGGAAAAGATGTATAGCATCACAGACTGAAGAAGACTGGAGAAACTATAAGGAAAAGGAATGAAGCAAAACATGAGGTGAAGGAAGCCAAAAGGAAATCTTGGGAGGATTTTGGGAATATGGTTGAAAACAAGGCAAGGGAAAAGAACACAAGAAGTTTCTGGAAAACAGTAAAAGCACTCAGAAGAAAAAAAAATGGGAAGCAGACAAGGACAATTAAGGATGGAGATAAGTTAGTTTCAGAGAAGGTAGCTGTATTAGAATTATGGAGAAGACACTATAAGGGAAAGCTACAAAAATATGAGTCATTACAAGAAGTAATTGTCTATAGGCCACACGAAAAGGTACAAGATCCCAAAGTTGAAGGGGTTATAAATGAGGAGGAAGTAAGGATGGCAGTTGAACAAGTTAAGACAGGGAAAGCAGCAGGGATTGATGGGATAGCTCCAGAATTAATTAAGTATGGAGGCATGGAGGTAGTAAAGTATTTTACGAAGATGTTCCAGTGAATGTGGGAGGAGAGTAGAATACCTGAGGAATGGAGAAAGAACTTAATTATACCATTACACAAGAAAGGAAATAGTTATGATTGTAATAATTTCAGGGCCATATGTTTGTCATCTACAGCTTACAAAGTGTATACTCGTGTGTTAGAGAGGAGATTAAGAAAGGTGGTAGAAGAAGATATGGAGGAGGAGCAGGTTGCTTTTAGGCCGGGATGGCAGACACAGGATCATATCTATACCATAAGAGCAATAATGGAAAAGAGCATAGCCAAAAATTGGGACCTGTATCTAGCATTCCTCAATCTCAAAGCTGCATTTGACTTGGTACCAAGGCAATAAGTGTGGGAAGCCCTGGCTGCAAAGAGGGTGCCAATGAAACTAATAAACACTGCGAAGAGTATATATAGACTTCCAGTGGGAATAGTACGTATAGATGGAGAAACATCTGAAGAATTTCCAATGGAGAAAGGAATTAAACAACGGGATAGCCTTAGCCCTTTACTTTTTAACATTTTGCTAGATGAAATAACTAAAATATGTAAGCAAAGAACATACAGAACAAAGCTGGGAATGTGGAGACTACGACCAGTTTATATGCAAGTACTGCTCTATGCAGATGATATAGTATTGGTAGCTGACACACCAGAAAGACTTCAGCAAGCAGTGGTGGATGATATGAAGAACTGAAAAGGAAGGGAATGATAGTGAACGAAGAGAAAAGTAAAGTAATGTGGGTATCAAAACAGAATAAAGAGGAAGAAGAGCTCAATATCCTTTGTAATGGAAAACCTCTTGAGAAGGTAGAAACTTTTGAATATCTAGGACCCGTAATAAGTAGCGATGGAAAAATTGAATTGGTACTAATTAGAACTAAGAAAGCAGTATCAGCTTATTATATGATGACTAACACACTAATAGGAAAGAAGGAGATAAGCCTTAGAACCAAAAAGCAGATCTATAATGCGATCATGGCACCGATTACGCTGTATGGTATGGAGATGTCTAGCACTACAAGACAAACATCTGAGTAAGATTACTGCCACAGAAATGAAGTTCTTGAGGAGAGCTGTAGGAAAGACAGGAAGAGATTGAGTAAGAAATGAGAGAATTCAAGAGGAATTAGGACAGAAAGCAATTGCTGAAGTGGTTGAGGATTGTCAGTTGAGGTGGTACGGACATGTTACGAGAATGGAAGAGAAAGAAAAATAAAACAAATACATGAAATGCAAGTGCAAGGAGGAGCTGGGCGAGGTAGACCCCGGAATACATGGGAGGATAGGATTGAGAGATTGGCACATAAAAGGGGCAAAACTGTTGTGGAAATGAAGAGAATGTGCAAGAACAGAGCAGAATGATGGCAGAGATGACTACCCCGATGCTTGAAAGGGCATAAGGGAATTGAAGAAGAAGAAGAAGAAGAAGAAGAAGAAGAAGAAGAAGAAGAAGAAGAAGAAGAAGAAGAAGAAGAAGAAAAGTAGTAGTAGTAGTAGTAGTAGTAATAGTAGTAGTAGTAGGAGCAGCAGCAGTAGCAGTAGTAGCAGTAGTAGTAGTAGTGGTAGTAGTGGAAGTAGTGGTGGCGGCAGTGGCGGTGGCAGTGGCCGTAGCAGTATAGATAAAATTGCATCCACAGAGAAAAGTTAAGGTGATAGCAGAAAACGGTGTTCATCATTGTAACCAGCGCTCTGAGCTACATAGGAATCATAAGTTTTGCTCCGTGGCCAATTTCATTGTCATTCTGTGTAATACACACATCACTCTTCTTAGTCTTCTGTTATACAATATTATAGGCATAAGTAATTTAATTCCTGCCTTGACAATATGATTCTCTTTCTAGAAATTTATCTATTTTCTTGTATTTAATGTTTATCCAGTATTATTTGAAATGCATGATCAAATAAAATAGGGCAAATTCCCTCATGGCAAATATACTGACTCAACTGCAATAAAACATGTGCTGAGAAAAAAGAAAAAGCTTAAACATCCATTCTTAAGCAAAAATTCTGAAGCAAGCAAGTTTACTCCTCAATCATTTTTAGTGAATTGTGTATGAAGGGTGGACTATTAAGAATGCCAGTACTTTATTTCTATGAAATATAACATATTTCAACATTAATAAAAAGGATAAATGTTGCCACTACGTATGAAAACGTTACAACCTTCTGTTGTAGTACAGTTCGAGGATTATTTTCATAAACTTATGATTTTAAATGCCGCCATAGGAAAAAGTCACAGGGTGTTAGATCATATAACCTTGCTGACTAGTTTTAATTGCCGTGGTGTGAGTTTATTCCTCAAAAGGAGATCGTATCATGTGAGGGGTGTGGCTGATAGTGCCATCCTTTTGGAACCATAATTGCTCAATATGTTGTTGTTGTTAGCTAATGCTGGATTTCTGACAATGAAGTCATTAATCCTCATGCTCTCCAATATTTTTCACTGATGGATGGGGCACTAGAAGTGGCCGGGCATATTTGAAGGTGGTCTCGATTCATTTCCTCTTGCAGATCACATAGAGGACAGAGTGGTGAAGAATATATCCCAATTCTGTTTAAATGTTTTGCCAGACAATCATGTCTTGTAATCAACCTGAAGGTTGCAACTGCTGTTTTTCAAGGATACTCGGGAATTACTGTTTGAATGTTTGGTAGTTCCAATCGTTTATTCTTTGATTTTTCATAGTAATATTGTACAAGAACTTTTTGTATTCAGAGTTGACTAATCTTTTAGCTGCATAAAATGGTAGATTAACTATAGATTTCTGTACACCACTGGTACCCTTTTTTGCAAGAAAATCAGCTTTCTCATTACCACTCAGTCCACAGTGAGCTGGTATCCATTGGAAGACTAGTTGTTTTTGAAGTGCTGATAGATGGGTAAGGATTTTCCAACATTCTATAATAGTTTGGTTTTTTGCTGACAACTTGGAAGTAATTGCTATAATTGCTGCCCTGGAATCTGAGAGAATAACTGCTTGCTGAAAATGTGAAATTCTGTACAAAAGATTTTGTAGGGCCATTCAAATTGCTTCAATATCTCCATCAAAGTTAGTAGTTCCATAACTTAAAGATTTGTAATAGGAAAAGAGGTGACATGTGACTCCAGCCTCTGCTCCATCTCGGTTTGATATCAATGATCCATCAATATAAATATGGAGCCATTCGTGTTCTGGAAATCTGGTATGAATTGTCTCTAATGCCAATAATTTTAGAACACTAGTTGGAGTTTCACTTTTCTTAACTTCTTCTGTCAGGTGTAAATAATATGTGATGTCTAATGTTTGTGTCGGATTAACTTTAGATATGAAGTGTAGATATGAATTGCTCAATATTCACATCATTAAAGTAAGGCCATAAAAATTCCGGTAGTGTTGTGCCATCACTATCTTCATATTTCAATTTGCATCTTCAACAAAGTAAGGTCTGATGACGCCACCATCCCAAAATCCACACCACACAGTTACCCTTCCCAGATACGTCACCTTTGAATGGGACTTTCTGTCCCCCCAAATGAACAGAATGGTTGTTAATGTAGCCTCATCAGAGAACATTATTTTCTTTGTAAAATTGTTGTCTAACCAAAATTTGTTCAACAAACTGTCTCTGCTGAAAAGGTCTGTTGGCTTCAGATGTTAACAGTATTGCACACAATTGTGATGTTTCTGGAATGGGAGCGCACTGGAATTTTGATGTCTGCAATTGAATCTGTTGTCTAAAATTTTATCAGCCAACAAACTGGTGACTCATTCAGCAGCTCATGATGACTGAGAAACGTAGAAGCTTCCTCACATTTTCTGTGTAACACTCATGGGATATGGAATGTGTTTTCACAATCAATATGTTCCGTTGTAAGGCATTCCATAATTAACTGTAAGAAATACTGATTATAAAACATGCAAACAAAATGCTAGCATGACAAAATCAAATAACACACAATTAAAAACCGGCATTCTTAATGATCCACCATATACTTTCCTGTGTCTGATTCCACATTTGGTAAAACTGAGCTAATTATTATGTGAAAGGCTCAATACAATACCTTTTTTACCACAGCAAATTATGAAATTTAAACTGTGTGCTACAGTGTGTTGCTGTGATTGGAATCCTTTAGTAAATTGGATGTTCAGCAATTTCTGACAAGTGATGTTCAGTATTTAACCCTTTCAGTCCCGGTGTCCATTATAATGGACATAGGCCTTTTTTGCCTGCTTGTAATACTTTTAACGGTTTTTTCTGCTATATTCTTGTTATACTGTTCGTCACCAATTAAACCTATGTAAAAACATGTTCTGAATTGTACAAAATTATTTATTTTTAACAATTTACAAGGTAGTGTTTTTTTTTTTTTTTTTAAAGAAAAGAAGTAAAATCCATGCAACCGCAGTCAAATGATACCCCGTCATCATCCACGCGTGCCATCACACCGATTATTTTACGTGGGCCCTCCCCGTCCTTTACCACAGGCACATTTGACTGCGGTTGCCGAGACTTGAACTCACGTCCTCAGGCTTTGAGTGCATGGCCAGTGCACTACGTGTTGCCTTAACGATCATGGCTATCCAAGCCAGCAAGCTGAAGGTGTCCCAGACCACCTAATCTAAACCGGTTTCGACTTAGAGGAAGAACGGCATAAGGTGGCAGAGGTGACATGTGACTCCAGCCCCTGCTCCATCTCGGTTTGATATCAATGATCCATCAATATAAATATGGAGCCATTCGTGTTCTGGAAATCTGGTATGAATTGTCTCTAATGCCAATAATTTTAGAACACTAGTTGGAGTATCACTTTTCTTAACTTCTTCTGTCAGGTGTAAATAATATGTGATGTCTAATGTTTGTGTCGGATTGACTTTAGATATGAAGTGTAGATATGAATTGCTCAATATTCACATCATTAAAGTAAGGCCATAAAAATTCCGGTAGTGTTGTGCCATCACTATCTTCATATTTCAATTTGCATCTTCAACAAAGTAAGGTCTGATGACGCCACCATCCCAAAATCCACACCACACAGTTACCCTTCCCAGATACATCACCTTTGAATGGGACTTTCTGTCCCCCCAAATGAACAGAATTGTTGTTAATGTAGCCTCATCAGAGAACATTATTTTCTTTGTAAAATTGTTTTCTACCCAAAATTTGTTCAACAAACTGTCTCTGCTGAAAAGGTCTGTTGGCTTCAGATGTTAACAGTATTGCACACAATTGTGATGTTTCTGGAATGGGAGCGCACTGGAATTTTGATGTCTGCAATTGAATCTGTTGTCTAAAATTTTATCAGCCAACAAACTGGTGACTCATTCAGCAGCTCATGATGACTGAGAAACGTAGAAGCTTCCTCACATTTTTTTTTGTAACACTCATGGGATATGGAATGTGTTTTCACAATCAATATATTCCGTTGTAAGGCATTCCATAATTAACTGTAAGAAATACTGATTATAAAACATGCAAACAAAATGCTAGCATGACAAAATCAAATAACACACAATTAAAAACCAGCATTCTTAATGATCCACCATATACTTTCCTGTGTTTGATTCCACATTTGGTAAAACTGAGCTAATTATTATGTGAAAGGCTCAATACAATACCTTTTTTACCACAGCAAATTATGAAATTTAAACTGTGTGCTACAGTGTGTTGCTGTGATTGGAATCCTTTAGTAAATTGGATGTTCAGCAATTTCTGACAAGTGATGTTCAGTATTTAAGGTAGTGATGTTCAAAGAAATTCAGATGTCAATTGTATTCAAATTTCTACATAAAGTCTGAATGCAACAAACATGGAAAGTATTCCAATGCAGTGACAGTGTTTGACACTCGGATTTGGTGATGGTGAATTCTTTTTTTTCATAGTAGAACTTTGACTCCATTCTTGGAATCTTCAATGGCCATCCCTGTCTATGATTGTGGGACTGTTTTTGTCTCTGGATGTATATTTTGCAACTGAAGAGTCCATATTGTCTTATATATTTGCAATGAGACTGCACTGTTGTCATGGCAGTTACTTGGCTACCTGTATGCTTACTTACTAAGATGATCTGTAGAAGTTTAAGACCCTTCACCACATCAAGGTGAGTACCCACGAGATTTGGGAATTGCAGATTATTAAAATGGACCCTCATGTCAATATCATTTATGAAGTATTCAGATCCATTATTCAGCTAATTAGTGAGCCCAATGTATTTTCGACAGCAATTAGGCAAACAAGCTCCAGGTACATTAACTTCTTATGACCCTATGAACATCAGCTGGGAATTATATGATGAAAACTGTTAATAAGTTTTTGAAGTATGCTTGGGCATATAGTATTGTCTCTAGCAACTGTTCATTAATTTCATCTCATTTATTTCATTTCAATGGGAAAAATGAATATAATTAGTATCAATATATAAGTGAAAGGGTGAAAAAACTACAGGGGGTTAGGTCTATTTTCTATTTTAGGTAAGACTTTACAGACATTCTAGCTAATGGATTATAGAATTGGGTAGAACTTGAGAAGAAATTATCAGACTTCCAAGCAGTGTTCATAGCAGATATAGGTCATGCATTCGATTTTGAACACTGGCGAGGATCTTGTCTCTCTCCTTCTATCATCTGTACTAAGTGACTTTATCACTCATATTACTTGATGCAATATGCTGCCCCTCAACTTCCTGTGTATACACATATTAAATAAACAGTCCAGTGATACTTGCGGGAGAGATGCCATCATAACGAGACAACACTCACTGAAGACAGGTAAGTGACTCACATCAAAGCTTACATTTAAATATTTCAGTATTCTACAATGATTGCACGAGTGATAGGAGAAAAAGGGACACCTTATTTATTAACACGACTGCGGACAAATGCTTGAGGGGAATGGTGTACATGGAATTGATTGATCTAGAAAAGATGCTTGGCACCATAAAAAGAGGAGCATTATGAATTAAATTAAAAAGTGAAGGGTTAAGTAATGCATTTATAGAAATACTATGTATGATACACCAGGAGAGTAAATTCTGTGTAAAACTGACAGACAAGTAGCTTTATTGATCCTGTAAATCATCTACTAATGGATGTAACAAATCATCTGTAAATGGATGTACACAGAGTAATATAAGAGTAAGACAGGCATGTAAACTTAGTCCAGTGTTACTCGGCCTTTATATTGATGACAGTCTAGAGGAGATACAAAGATGTAAGGTCCACTTGCCAGTTATCAATAATATAGAAATTCCAAGGCTGCCTTTTACAGATGACTCGGTAATTGGGTCTATATCTTGTGAAGAGCAGTTGAGGCAGCAAATAATTTTTGTAAAAATGGGGACTGAAAGTAAATAAAAAAAGAATCAAAGAACAGGGTTTTTAAAAAGTGAAATGAATTATGCAAGGATGGAAAATGGCAGATAAATGGAAGAAAAATAGAGGTGGTAAGGAAATTTTACTATTTAGGGACAATATTTAGTTCCAATGGAACTTAGGGTGAACCGAGAGAAATTACCATAGCAGAAGATAAAACAGTCATTAGTGTTATAAGATCATGTTTAAGGAAATTGCCAAGCATAAATGTAAATTGCTTGAATGAATTTACACAGATACAGTAGAAAATAAAAGGTTACATGGGGCAGATATGTGGGGAGTAGATGATGCTTGGAAAGAGGTGGAAAAAATCAATAGATTCTTTTGCAAACTGGTTTTAGGTTTATTGATAACATCATCAAATTAGGCAGTACAGTTAGAATGTGGTAGGTATTCCACCAAGATCAAAATTATAACAATAGCGATGAAATATTTATATAGAATTTCCAATTTGGAAGATGGTGTTATATTACCAAAGAATGTTTCCATATACAAAAGAATACAAATACAAATGGCTGCAGAAAGGATATTGATAATAACAGGAAGGAGAGCCTTCAATTTCTTTCATAAAGACTTGCAGGAACCAAAATGGTCAAGAGCGCAGTGTCCGATCCCTCACCTTCTCATCGTGCAGCTGTTAGTAATCAAACTTTGTTTGATGAATGAAAGGGCAGGACTACTCACCAAATAGCACTGGTCAGCATGGTGAGCTAACGACCAAATTGGTATTTCTTATTTTCCATTATACCAATTCCCTCTTTATTCTTTTCTATCTAGCCTCTCTTGTTCTTTTTCAGACCCTGTGGTATTAGAGCGCTCGAGGCCAAAGGGATCTTTTCAGCTTCTCCAATTTTCTATTTTCTCTTATAATTGCTGGCTTCTCACAGCATGTAGGAGTGTCCTTCTAGTGGCTGAAAAAGGAATGGTTGGTAGTTGCCTGTGATACCTCCCAGGTAGGTCCGATGGACCCATTGACTAATGATAAGTGTGAACCTTCCACAATAAGAAGGTTAAGAATGATTCGACTGCCTACTTGTGAAAATAAGGTGTCTGTAAGAAACAGAATTGGCTCAAATATATGGATATGTTTCCTAAATTGAAATTTTCCAGTGTAAAAGTCCCCCAGTTGGATCTCCGGGTGGGGACTGATTTGGAAAAAATATCGACACTAAATATACTACAATAGAATGCAACAGGTTTTAGTCATGATAAGAAGCCTGAACTTCTTACACTATTACAAAAAGAAAATATAGATGTCTTTGGTCTCATGAAAGGCGATATTGCAGAACACAAAAAAAAAATATTTTGAACTGAAAAGCTATATAATTTATCTTCTACCAAAAAACAGACAAATTGCAAGTGCAATTTTAGTTCAGAGTCAAGAGAATTCAAAATCACTAAATTAATGGATAACAAGGATTCAGCCATAATAGCATATTTGGACATATGGAAGAATAATGAACACTTCCTTATAAAATCTGATGTATTGCACTCACATGACTTTCTCTACTCTTGTACTAGCCATTCTTACAAACTCTTATTCCTACATCTTCTTCGTGTTACTTAAGATAAACATTTACAGAAATAATATTGTTTATGTTCTGGTAGGTATACAGAGAATATGGGAATACAGTAGGCTTTGAGTGATAGTCAAATCTTTTAAAGCTTTCAAATTCCATTCTCTTTCCACGGTTAACATATAAAAAAATGAATAAGGATATTCCATTTGACAGAAGTATAGTTCTCAAAAACTCACACAAATAACAAAGCATATCGCCAAAATGGTTCACTTTACAAGAAAATTATTGGTTCATAAATTGTGTATTTTATCAGCATCTACATTTTTTGTATAGCAGGATTTGGTCTATCTCTACAGTTTACAAGTTATTTCAAAGTTATCCTGAGTGAATAGGACTACAGGGGCTATAGCCAGAAAATTCAAGATATACATTTCATTTGTCATAAAACTATCTCAAACACATGGCATTTTAATCAAAATCGTTAGAGCCATTTTCAAGAAAATCATAAGTTTTTTAAAAATTTTCCATGTAAAGGGTAGTTGAGGGTAGGGCAATTTTCTTCAATTTCTTTGTGTTGCATCCTTGAAAGACATTAAACTTAATACCAACTTTGGTTTTTAACCGACTTATCATTTTTGACTTATGCTGTCCACTGACTGACTGACTGACTGACTGACTGACTGACTGACTGACTGACTGACTGACTGACTGACTGACTGACTGACTGACTGACTGACTGACTGACTGACTGACTGACTGACTGACTGACTGACTGACTGACTGACTGACTGACTGACTGACTGACTGACTGACTGACTGACTGACTGACTGACTGACTGACTGACTGACTGACTGACTGACTGACTGACTGACTGACTGACTGACTGACTGACTGACTGACTGACTGACTGACTGACTGACTGACTGACTGACTGACTGACTGACTGACTGACTGACTGACTGACTGACTGACTGACTGACTGACTGACTGACTGACTGACTGACTGACTGACTGACTGACTGACTGACTGACTGACTGACTGACTGACTGACTGACTGACTGACTGACTGACTGACTGACTGACTGACTGACTGACTGACTGACTGACTGACTGACTGACTGACTGACTGACTGACTGACTGACTGACTGACTGACTGACTGACTGACTGACTGACTGACTGACTGACTGACTGACTGACTGACTGACTGACTGACTGACTGACTGACTGACTGACTGACTGACTGACTGACTGACTGACTGACTGACTGACTGACTGACTGACTGACTGACTGACTGACTGACTGACTGACTGACTGACTGACTGACTGACTGACTGACTGACTGACTGACTGACTGACTGACTGACTGACTGACTGACTGACTGACTGACTGACTGACTGACTGACTGACTGACTGACTGACTGACTGACTGACTGACTGACTGACTGACTGACTGACTGACTGACTGACTGACTGACTGACTGACTGACTGACTGACTGACTGACTGACTGACTGACTGACTGACTGACTGACTGACTGACTGACTGACTGACTGACTGACTGACTGACTGACTGACTGACTGACTGACTGACTGACTGACTGACTGACTGACTGACTGACTGACTGACTGACTGACTGACTGACTGACTGACTGACTGACTGACTGACTGACTGACTGACTGACTGACTGACTGACTGACTGACTGACTGACTGACTGACTGACTGACTGACTGACTGACTGACTGACTGACTGACTGACTGACTGACTGACTGACTGACTGACTGACTGACTGACTGACTGACTGACTGACTGACTGACTGACTGACTGACTGACTGACTGACTGACTGACTGACTGGCTGACTGACTGACTGACTCACTGACTGACTGACTGACTGACTGACTCACTGACTGACTGACTGACTGACTGACTGACTGACTCACTGACTGACTGACAGACAGACAGACAGACAGACACATGGACCTTTTTCTAAAAATACTTTTTTTGGATTCAGGGGGCCTCAAAACATATATTTCCGGTGAAAACCCGACATTGAATTTTTGGGTGGAATAGAATACTTCCTCTAATTGCCAGTAGAGAAAGTAATATTTTGTATATCACCCACCAACTAAGACATTAGATCTAAATCTATTGGACATATAAGAAAAAATTATAATAGGAGATTTTAATGCTTACTCTAAATACTGGGTAAATAATAATGTTAATGCATCTGGTAAAACATTAGAAGAATGGCTACACACTACTAATATGGAACTTATTTTCAACAATCAACAACCTGACACATATATGCACCACAATGGCTCAACACATAATCCAGATTTTTTATTTGTATCATCAAATATATCAAACAGAACTCGTAGATATGTTTCGGCAAGTATGGATTCTAGGGATTAAACAATAATAGCCAAAAGTTTACTTAATAATACTCATAAATCAACTTCTAGTAAAAGTTCATGGAATTTTAAAAAAACAAATTGGAAATGCTATAAATAGCTTTAGAAGAACTAGCACCTCAGTCACAATTCATAATAAAACACCTAACAAAATCAATAATGATTTTTGTAATCTTCTTATAAATAGTGTCAAAAAATGTATCCCTACAAGTAAAATTAAAAAATATAACCCCTTCTGGACCAATCCAGCAGAAATGAACGAAGACCTCTTGAAGACCTGTGAAGCATTAAGATCAAAAGAAACTACAGTTCAAAAGTATTGGAAAGCACGAATGCTAATGGCTTCATTGCCAGATGCAAGGCACTAGAAAACAACAACCCCTTCTGGACCAAGGACTTAGAGAACTTAAAAAATTAACCAGAGTTAGCAAGAAATTTAGCTCAAACAAAAAAAAGAAGACCAACAGAGTATCCTTAACTGGAAAAACAAAGTGAAATTTTTAAAAAGCAGTATTAACTGCCAAAAGAAATTCCTATATTACATTTATTGAAAATGTTGATTATAGAAAGGATAGTAAAAAGTTCATAATTATATCACAAATAGTAAAAAATAAACAGTTCCAAAACATCCAATTAAATCTGGTGATAAAGAATTAACAAATGATTTGAAAATTGCAAACACATTTAACTCAACTTTTACATCACCAGAACTTCCTCGACCATGCATTTAAAAAAAAGGGGAAAAAATCATAAAGAAAGAAATGAAATCAAACAATAACAGTTATATTCCTTATTTAACTTCAACACATGATATGTTTTCCTGTGAATTTACAATTATTGAACGTAATACAGTAATTAAAAATACATATAATCATAAAGCTCCCGGTTCTGATAAAATACATTCAGAATTTATAAACAATTTGTGATATAAAGCAAGAAACATTTTACTGAACCTACACAACCAAAGATGAAAAACTTCTGTTTCAGCTATCTGGAAAAGAGCCATCATAATTCCAGTACAAAAACCAGGCGAGCCATCATATTATATCAAGAGTTGCAGACCCATATCTTTAACTAGTATCCTGGCAAAAATCATGGATAGAATGATTTCA
The DNA here is from genome assembly GCA_030765045.1 of Tenodera sinensis. Lineage (NCBI taxonomy): Eukaryota > Metazoa > Arthropoda > Insecta > Mantodea > Mantidae > Tenodera > Tenodera sinensis. The sequence continues at coordinate 156,670,027 of CM060962.1, forward strand.
GCTTGCCTAGATTGGTACCTTGAACAATATAACCTATTGTCCCCTTGTCAAGCAAGTTTGAAGAAAAGTCATTGAAACAAATGAGCAGATAATCAAACTTAGTCAGGAAATCAAAGAAGGCTTTAAAAAAAATAACAATACCACCACCACTGCCGCCACCACCACCGCCATCCCCACTCCCACCCGCCACCACCACCGCTACCACCACTGCCTCCGCCATCATTTTTACTTTCTCTACTACGCTTAGTAAAGTAGAAGTATTGTATTTCACCCAAAAATTCAATGTCGAGATTTCACCAGAAATATGTGTTTTGAAGCCTCTTGAATCCCCCAAAAAAAGCATTTTTAGAAACAGATCCGTGTGTGTGTGTGTGTGTGTGTGTTTGTGGCAGGCTGTCTCTGTGTTTGTGTCTGTCAGTTTGTCTGTCAGCCTGTGGACAGCATAACTCAAAAATGAAAAGTTGGTTAAAAACCAAAGTTGGTACTTAAGTTTAATGTCCTTTAAGGATACCACATGGAGATTTTGAAGACAATTCCTCTACCCTAAACTACCCTTTACATGGAAAATTTTTCGAAAATTTTGATTTTCCTGAAAATGGTTCTAATGATTGTGATTAAAATGCCATCTGTGTGACATATTTTTATGACAAATGAAATGTATATCTTGAATTTTCTGGCTATAGCCCCTGTAGTCCTATTCACTAAGGATAACTTTGGAATAACTCGTAAACTGTAAGAGATAGACCACATCCTACTATACAAAAACTGTAGATGTTGCTAAAATACACAATTTATGTCTTAATAATTTTCTTGTGAAGTGAACCATTTTGAAGATATGCTTTGTTATTTGTGTGAGCTTTTGAGAACAATACTTCTTTCAAACAGAACATCCTTATTCATTTTTTTTATATGTTAACCGTCTAAACTTTAAAAGATTTGACTATCACTCAAAGCCTACTGTATTCCCATATTCTCCATGTACCTATAAGAAGATAAACAATAAGATAATTTCTGTAAATGTTTATCTCAACTAACGCGAAAAAGATATAGTAATAAGAGTTTGTTAGAATGGTTAGTACAGGAGAAGAGAAAGTCACGTGAGTGCAACACATCAGATTTTTTAAAAAAAATTTAAATTATGTAAACATTTCAATGTTTAGGTCCTTGTGTCAGGTCTTTGTAATAAAGGCTTAAGGTGCTGGTGATTGCTGTTTTGTGTCATTAAACGGGTAAAAAATTACTACCCATGGGTTCACTTGAGTGTATAATAACTACAAATGAATCATTGGATGGCCACACCTCTCTGCCATACAGTCTCTGCCATGGCCGTGCCATAGCCGAGTGGTTAGACCATTTGCTGCTCACCAAAGTGGCCCAAGTTCGATCCCAGGCAACCGCATGTTGGATTTGTGGTGGATAAAGCGGCGCTGGGGCGGATTTCCTCCAGGTTCTCCGGTTTCCCCCCGTCTTCTCATTCCACTGGTGCTCCATCTTCATCCCATGACGTATCATCAGTGTCACTGCCTGGCCGCAGTAGTTAAAGCGGGCATTAACCACTACAAAATATTATTATTATTATTTATTATTATTATTATTATTATTATTATTATTATTATTATTATTATTATTATTATTATTATTATTATTATTATTATTATTATTATTATTATTATTATTATTATTATTATTATTATTATTATTATCATCATCATCATCATCATCATCATCATCATCATCACCATCACCATCACCATCACCATCACCATCACCATCACCATCACCATCACCATCACCATCACCATCACCATCACCATCGCCATCGCCATCGCCATCGCCATCGCCATCGCCATCGCCATCGCCATCGCCATCGCCATCGCCATCACCATCACCATCACCATCACCATCACCATCACCATCACCATCACCATCACCATCACCATCACCATCACCATCACCATCACCATCACCACCACCACCACCATCACCGCCGCCGCCATCACCGCCGCCGCCATCACCACCGCCATCACTATCACCATCACAATCACCACCACCACCACCATCATCACCATCATCATCATCATCATCATCAACATCATCACTATTATTGTTATTAGCAGCAGCGACGGCAGCAGTAGCAGTGGTAGTTTTTCCAGGGGGGAAATCTTACGAAAAACGCCTCTGGCAAGTTGGATTCTGACCAACTAAAAAGCCCCTGTAGGAATCCAAGTGAGTTTCTTCTTGGAGCTGCACAGCTGTCATTACTTCAAAAAGAGGAGATCCAATATGGTAACCATGGTCTCAATAGTCAGTGTAGGCCTTAAATGACACTCATTTCTCCACCTTTGCGGGATAAAATCTCTGGGGCCAACTGTTTAACCACCTTCCAGTTCGCAACAGATGTGAGCATGCGGGAGACTACCTGAGAAGGCATAAACTGCCCAAGTTTGAACTCTGCCGGTAACGCAAATGTTGCCTTTGAACACATTCAAAGAACTTGTGTTCCACTGTGCGAGTACCAAGATGTGATGTCTGGGATTAAGCGTTTAATCCAGTGGGCAGTTCCATCATCCGTGTCCCATGCTTCCTGCTACTGTTCCAATAGCTGCTGTCGTGCCTCATCTCATCTGGTGCCTTTCCACTCTCTTAAGAGACGCTCTGTGGCTAACAACCTTATAGGAGGCGTTCTGGCCAGGACCAGTAAAGCCTTGGTAGAGGTGGTGCGATATGCGCTGGTAGTCTTATTCGCAACCTTGCACTGCACACTGATGAACCTTGTGGTATATATGTTTCTGTCCAACGCCTTGCGCCAAATGCCCACACAATAGAGTAAGATAGATGTCACAACTGAGAAGAGAAGTCTTCGACTACTTTCCTTAGGGCCTCCAATATTTAGCATGATTCTGCTCAAATGAGCAACGGCCACGCTTACCTTCTCGACGGTGAATCGCACGTGAGTACCCATGTACATGTTGCGGTCTAGATGTGTACCTAAATATTTCAGGGAAACCTGACTCTGGATCACCAAAGTGCCAAGCTGAAGGTGGATTGCTTGAACCTTTCGACCACCCACCAGAAGTACCGCTTCAGTCTTATGTGGCACCAATTCTAATCTCTTGGTGAGCAGGGAACGATCTAGGGCAGCAAGAGCTTCATTAGCAGCTAGTTCCAAAGAGGCTGCATCATTAGCAATAACAGTGAGTGCGAGGTCGTCATAATAGGTCGTAAGAGTGACCCCTGGGAGCATAGGTAATCCCATCAAAATACACCTTCCATAAGGTAGGGCTTAAGGCCGAGCCCTGCGGGACTCCACATGTCACGTACATTTGACTATGATTGCACACTAGCAGCAGCCGATCTTTGAAGTAGCTGGGCAACAGGTTGTATAGGTTTGAAGCTATCCGCCGGGAACTAAGCTCCGATAGAATGCCTCCCCATGGTGCAGAATTGAAGACATTTCGAACGTCGAGAGTTACGAGAACGCATTTGGGCCGTCGTCCGTGGAGCTGAGAATAGATCCGCTCCGCGAGTTTCTTCACTGTACCCTGGACGGAAAGGGTGGACTGTCCTGCTCGAAAGCCATATTATGCATAAGCAAATCCACTGGGGCGTTCAATTTCAGGGATGAGTCATCTCAGTACCAGACGTTCAAACATTTTACCCAACACTTAAGAAAACAGATCGGTCATTTGGTAGTTCTGTGTTCTCGATGAGGTTTCTCTAGCAACAAAAGGCGCACCAGCTTCCATTCAGACAGGCAATTTCCAGTCTTCAAGACGTGGTTAAATAGTTCGAGACATCGGCCAGGAATTCCGGGCGATCACCTTCACCACCAGAGGGGTCAGACCGTCCGGTCCTGGAGCTCTGTTGTGCCGAATTTTGGCCACAGCTTCAGTCAATTCTGCAATAGTGAACGGAGGTATCTCATCTGAAGTAACAGGATGCTTAGCAAAGGAGATAGAAGCATGCGCCGGGAAGAGAGTCCAAGCTACATCTAACTGACGACCCTAATGACCTAGTTGTCGACGGGCCCGTAAACCCCACCACCCCACTCTAACTGACGGTCATCTGTTAACTGGGTCGGTGAAGATACTCGGAGCCTCTTGGTAGCAAGCTTATAGCCCAGGCCCAGAGGACAGCGTCAATTTCATTGATAACTGCCTGCCAAGCAACTCGTTTGGCTTCCTTTATGGCCTCCTTGAAAAGTGCTCGGCTTGCGCGGTACAGATCCGAGTATGGACGTTTACGGCCCTCATCACCTCTCCCATTCGCTCGAACCATTGCTCTTCTCGCCCGTAGAGATTGTCGGCGTTTGATAGCAATATCGGCAGACCACCAATACGCTAGCTTGCGAAATGGCCTGGCCGGCTTTCGAGGAAACATAATGTCACTGGCTTGCTGTATAATCCTGAAAAACTGAGCCGTAAGGGTCCCTGTGTCATTGGCAATCGGTGGGCGGCCCACTTCCTCAACCAATACGGCAATCCCATTCGGCGAAACCCACCAGCCGATACGTGAGGAGCTGTCCAAAGGAGGAGGACTAGCTACAGCGACGTCGAACAAGATATACTGGTGGTAGCTCACAGCCTCCGTTTTCAGAATTTCCCAATGGAGAACCCTCTGAGAGAGGGTGTGGGTACTAAAAGTGAGGTCGATACTATCACGTCGTGCAAAGGTGGGAGCTGTTCCTTGATGATGCACAATTAAATCGTCTTCGGCAAGCCATTCAGCCAATGCACGGCCTTTAGCGTCCTCAACTGGTGAGCCCCATAAAGATGATTTGACATAAAATCACCACCCACAATGATTCCTTTAGAACGACGACGCACGTCTGCTCTTAGTTTGTGAAGAAAACCAGTGAACCGGGCAAAGTCGATGTTGGGAGATACACTGGCGAAAAAAATGCAACACTAGTAAGGACTGTGTTTATCAACACATGGGCATAGTGTGTGGATATTGAGAGGTTACAGAACTGGTGATTGATGTATCATGGTCGGTGGGCAATAGATGGCACTGCACAGCTGTGTCTCTATGCCTTCAGTGTCCACGGTCCAGGCAGTCACTGTGGTACCCTAACAGTTGAATGGCGGTGTCAAACGACACTCTAGGGTGTAGCGATGCCACGACAGCGAGCACGTGCTCCTGTCTCACACTACAGCCATTTGAATGGGGTCGAATTGTTGGCCTCCGCAAAGCTGGATGACCTATCAACAAATTGCTGCACATCTTGGGTGCAATGTATCGGTGGTGTGTCGGTGATTTCAGCAATGGTCTGTGGAACATTCTCACTCCGTAGACCAGGTTCTGGGTGACCACGTTCTACAGACGCACGTCTGGATCGACGCATTGTACAGGCTTCAGTGAGTGCCCGAACAGCATCCAGGGAGGCGATACGGGCTTAGGTAGCACCTGGAGTATCAGCACGGACTACTGAAAACCATCTTGCTGCAGCAGGACTCAAATCATGTGTGCCCCTAGCCAAGGTACCTCTTACACCACAACATCGTCATACACGTCTCCTCTGGTGTCGAGAAAGGGATCATTGAACAATGGAATGGCACTCTGTTGTCTTCAGTGATGAGAGTAGGTTCTGCCTTTATGCAAGTGATGTCGTCTACGCTTACGGTGTAGAGTGGGTGAGCGAACTCGTCCAGAGTGCATTCGCCCACGACACAAAGGTCCAACTCCTGACATCATGGTGTGGGGTGCACTTACAACTCGCGCTCGCCTTTGGTGTTTGTGCAGGGACGTGAAACCAGTGCCAGCTACATCTAGCAGGTAATTTTAATCCTGTGTTACTGCCATTTCTTCAACAGGAAGGTGATGTGCTGTTTCAACAGGATAACGCACGTCCCCATATAGCTGCAGCAACGCAACGTGTTCTCTATGGTATACAACAACTGCCCTGGCCAGCACGGTCTGCTTTTCTCTCCCCCATTGAACATGTATAGGATATGATGGGAAAGAAAGTGACTGGGCCTCCACGGCCAGCCACAACCATTGCCGAACTGCGACAACAGGTGCAAGATGCTTGGTATCACAGGGTGCCATTCCCCACCTGTACGATCGTCTGCCTGCATGAATACATGCTTGTATTCGTGCCCGAGGGGGTTACACCAAATATTGATGCAACTATTGGGACATACCTCCTTGTGACATGTCTACGACATTTGTGCAGATTTTGTTATCATATGATACTATCATGACATACTACCGCTCACTTAACTCTGTATTAAATTGAAGCAATCCTTGATGGTGTTACATTTTTTCGCCAGTGTATATAGCAGCCATAAACAAGAAACGAGGATAGCTCCAACCAGAAAAATCCTGGTTCTGCAACCCTGCTCACTATTGGTAGAGAACTATTGCACAGGCGTATTGCAATATCTACGTCACAGCCACACAGTGGGGTCGGTTTTGAGTCGGTTAGTAGTTAGCAGCGGCAGCGACAGCGGCGGCGGCGGTGGCGGCAGCGGCAGCAGCAGCAGTATTTTATTGATACGCCAAATTATTTATAGTTAAACGAACAAATATATACTTCTAAACAGCACGAAGGTAGCGTGTTACTCTTAGATCGAAAACAAAGACAAACTTTATCCCCAGCTTTGAACACTCGACCTCTGTAATGCTAATCACAAACACTCCCCGCGCACCAGAATTAACTATAGAGCGGCTGTGCTTATTTTGTCCATTTGCTCTCTCTGCCGCCCCCCCCCCTTCTTGCCTTTCCAACACATCTATTGAAAGGGTGAACAAAGTTCACTGAACAGTTGTGCGTGATGCGGTCCCTAGATATTTTTGTAGAGACAGTGTGTCAGTACACAACTGCTGAAATGGCCGGCTTGAGCTTCAGCACACTTTGATGTAAATGTACAGAATCACCTCAACGTCGCATATTCAAATCGACTGATTGGTAGAGTGGACCATTTCCATGGCGGACCAGTTTCCCCGCCGAGTCCTTGGAGCGCATCCTACTGCGTTATTTGTGTAGTTTCCAGTACAGTAAGGCTTTTTAACAGCACTGTGACACGTACCTGTATACAGCTGCTGAAATGGCCGGCTTGAGCTCCAGTACAGTTTGATATAAGTGTACGCAATCACCTCAACATCACATATTCAGATCGATCGATTGGTAGAGGTGGACCAGTTCCATGCACAGTCGCTAGATCTGATACCTCTCTGCTACTTTCTGTGGAGTTGTATGAAGCATATGGTGTATGGTGGAGGATCTTATGGCTCAAGTCCACGGAGCGATTGAAAATCTTGAAAGACAACCGCACGTATTAGGTCGTGTGCATGAAGCTCACCACCTGTAGCGATATCTCCGCCTAACAATGGGTGTCAGAACTTTAATCCTGTCATAATTAAGGAAATAGTTTATTAACTATCCATGTTTTTGTAGTAACTTCTTTGAAAATTATATAAAACAAAAGTCCTTGTAGAATTATATTTATGTTATAAGTTTCATAAAGGATAATAAATAAACACAGGCACAGCTACGCAGGGAAATCTGCAAGTTTCCCGCCAAGAAAACAAAATAATTCATGCGGCCCTTGATACAATTTTGGCGTGAGGCAATAAAACGTTGGCATTATATTATTGTTGTTGCCTTCCTAAAGTACCGCGAGTCTCTTAACGAACTCGCGAACCGTTGCTAAAATTTAAACGTTTAAAGAGAAAACAAATGAACATCAAAGCCCAATAAGCATAGCCAATCAGGGGAAAGCGTGGGTGAGATAGTCGACAGTTCAGTGCTACCAGGTGTAAGGGAAGGTTGTGTCGGCGGGTCGCGGGATAGACGCCACGTTATTAGGAAGTGTTTTGTCAAGTGTCACTGAGTCGTTACACGTCCAGTGATTGTATATTATTTATATAGATATTGGGATTCATTCGTCACAGCAGGAGATCATAATTTAGTTAACGGGTGGAAGATAGAACTTGCAGAGTTTCCTGTAACCCGAAGTGCCCATAAGGGAAGTGCATCTTGTGTTTTTCTTCCGAGGAACCCCGTATAAAAACCCATTCCTTCTCATCACCGCCCAACACACCGTTCCTCTCCCAAAGACCAACATCTCTCGTCGAGGCTGACCCTGAGAAATTGGCGCCTCCTCAGCTGCATCGACGAGACAACGACTTCAAGCGAAGAGGTCGACCAGAAAAGGGGCGGTGAATACGCTACACACCACCGATATGGGCTCTGCAATGACGTAGGAGGTACACAGCTCAAAGCCCACGTGCAATGTGGACAGCTCAATGTTGGGCTTATTGACGAAATGTAAACGTACACTCATCTCACACTTCGATGCGCTACAGCGTCCAAACCGTGCATTTCCGGACACTGGAGTTCCTATTTGAAAATCGATCAGTTTGCCGTCCCGCACAACATACTAAGTGTCGACGATGTTTTTTTGGACACTCTGTATATACACACACCCACTAACTGAAGACCTTTCAAGATCCTCTTTCTGAAAGCTTAACTATGTGTACTTTTTTACATATTCGGATTACAAATACAGGGCTTTCGAACCGGTTCTTCAGCGCTGCTGAAGAGAGGGCTATACACCAGCACTAACCACTATCTTCAATCATTTCCCTAATTTTATTCATGGCCTGTATGGGCAGTAGCAGAATCTTGTTGAAACCACCCATGTGATTTTTCTTCTTCTGTCAGTTCACGAAAAAATGGGATCAAAATGTCATTTCGATACCTGTCTTTATTTAGTCTGGTCCTAAAATATTGGACCAATTATGCGTCTAGCGCTAACAGCACATAAAACTCCAACTCTCCGATCATAATGAGGGATTTCTTGAATGCGATGTGAATTTTGAGATGCCCAATACCGACTGTTATGAGTGTTCACGCGACCATTTAGATGAAACCATGCCTCATATGAAAAGAACAGAAGCTGTGGATCGATTAAACCATCGTTCACGACATTTTCAGCATTTTCTATAAGGTAAGATTTATATACATGTTTTACGTGCGGCTTGTTAGTAGCGACAAGGGCCACTGGGAAGGGACTGGACTTCGAGAACTTCGAGAAGCTACTGGAAGAACCGGTCTAGCTGTTTGGAACAGCGAGAAGAAGGGATCAGAGCCAGCTCTACAAGACCCGATTTCGCCGCGCCGCGAGAGGCTTCACTAGTCTCGGCCAGCACAGCATCGACTGCCGGCACACGCTCTACGCGTTTGCCGCACCGGTTAGCAACTTAGTTGCTGACTGCAACTGCACTTAGTCTTTTTGGACAGGCAGAGCAGCAAGGCCTTAGCCACCATTCATCTGGATCGGTAAAGGCGCACCTAGGTGTCCGGCCCCCTGCTGCTCGCGTCTTTCGGCACCTGCCAGAGACTCTTTCTCTACCACTATATTCTTCTTTCCTCTTTTCTATTAGGCTAAGTCCCCCCAGCCCCCTTAAACCTACTCTACTTAAACTTTTCAACACACTGCGACTGACTCATCTCTCTGAGATGGGTAAGACTAAGACTAGACGGTCCCCGACTTCCCTACGGACGACGCGACGTAACGTGACGCGTCCTAACCATAACTTTTCCGGCTCCCAACCTAGTACTCCCACCCATCCCTCCAACCCTAATCCCACTGCCCCTGTCGCCTCCTGTCCTACTCCCACCGCCGAGCCTCAGAACACTCCTCTGCCGCCATTCCGCTCCTCCTCCAGAGCCTCCACTTCATCGTGCTGCTCCCTCTCCAACATCCAAAATCCACCAGCAGCCATTTCTCCTCCCAGTACCCCTCCTAGGCTTCCTACGCCCAAGTCCCATACCACTGCTAACTCCAAAACCTTCCCAGATCCAAATGCCCCATCCAGCGCTCCGCAGCTCGGCTCCCCATCCCTGCCCGCTCCTCCTCAGGCCGCCCCTTCCCATCCCACCACCCAGCCTGGTCCTTCAACCCGGCCCGATCCCCAACCTCTCCTTGATTCCCAGCCCAGTCCACTACCTGGCCCCTCAACCCGACCCGATCCCCAACCCCTCCCTCTAACCTGCCCCAACCCCCAACCTAGCGCCTCAACCCTACCAAACCCGACCTACGCTCACGTTACAAAACACCAGCCCCACATTTACATTGATCAAAGACACTCGACGGACATAAGCAAACTCCTCACTGACTTCACGAGACGGACTGGTATAAGAGACTTTGAAGTACGCCGGGCCTCTCTGACTCATGACTACCAAGTAAGGACCAAAACCCTAGACGATTACCGCCGGCTGTGTGATCACCTCGACCAGGCCAACGTCTCATACCACGTTGTGACGCCCAGGCAAACCCAAACCTGTAGAGCGGTTATTAAACCCATCTACATGAATGGCGCAGAGCCCGAGATCAAGGAGGAACTGGCGGCCTCCAACATCTCGGTGGTAAAGGTGACACAGCTGCGCCGCTTCAACAGGGAAAGGACCCCTTTGCCCCACTACCTCGTTGAGCTGACATCCCTGGAAGATCTCTCACGACTATCCCGAAAGACGACCATCCTTTACTCCAGGGTGGTGATTGAGGATTACTGTCCTCCTCGCTTCCCCAAGCAGTGCGGCAGGTGCCAGCGATTGGGCCATTTGGCCCCCAATTGCAGGGCCGAAGCAGCCTGCTCGAGGTGTGCGGGGAGGCATGAGTCGCAGTCACGCAACGTCCCTCTAGAGCGGCGCAGGTGTATACAATGTGGCTCGCAGGGACACGGGGCACGCTTTCGTGGCTGCCTGGTGTACCAGCGACACCTGGCCGCGCTACGGACTTCAAACCCGGGAGTACAGGCACCAGCACAGACACAAACACAGACACCGGCTCAGACACAGACGCAGACACAAACCCAAACTAATGGGAGGAAGCCGGGACCACCCGCCAACCAGGGAGCTCCCACTGCAAACCCTGGCACGAGCACAGGGACCAGTGCACTTCCTCCCAAGACGGCGGCAAGAGCTCCCAACAGCTCGAACCGCGACGCCGTCAGGCCACCCCCCAAAACCAGACAAGCCCAGGACCACTCCCGCGACAGTCACTACCCCACACGTCTCTACGTTAATAGCCCAGAGTGGTTCCACAACTTAGAGATGTGTTACATGGCCCTGGACAGACTACAAATCAAGCCTGACGAGACTATGGACACACTCCAGGTCTACTACAGCTTCTTCCAACGACTTCTTGACGTGACACATAATGGACGTTAATCCCACGACTAACTTAATGACCTGGAATACATATGGACTGAGACAAAGAAAACATGAACTTCTTGACTTTCTAGACAAACACGACATACCAATAGTCCTTCTTACAGAAACTCACCTAAGCCCTCGTGATAGACTTAACTTACCCGGATATTATCTTTATAGAAACGACAGAGATAGGCGTGGCGGCGGCACAGCCATAGCTGTCCGCAGAGACACAGCCCATCAACAAATACCAGTTCCACCCTTGCACAGACTTGAGGCAACAGCTATAGCTGCCACAATTATCAACAACCACATAATCATCATCTCAGCGTACAACCCACCAGGCGACATAGTCACAGCAGACATTAACTCGCTCCTGCAGTTGAACCCAAGTGTTATAATAGCAGGCGATTTAAATGCCAAACACCCACTATGGAACTCAACCAACATGAACGTGGCAGGCCAAACCCTATTACGCCATGAAAACAGATCTGATTACATAATACACGCACACAGAGCCGACATACGTCCCGTTTCAGATAAACCAAACGCCTCATATTCTAGACATAGTACTAGAAAGGCAAGCCGGCGCCCGCGTCTCACTCAAAATTTATAACGAGCTATCGTCAGACCATCTACCGGTCCTTATCATACTTGAAGGCCCTCTCCGGAGTGTGCCACCCAGACCAAGGCGAAATTATAACAAAGCTAACTGGGACACCTTCTCAGAAACCGTAGATGCCCAAATGTCGGACATTAAAGTTGACTCAATTGAGGATATAGATGCTGCTACCGAAAAGGTGGAAAAAGCAATACAGTATGCCACAATGGTGGCAGTTCCACTACAGCGGCAAAAGAAAATAAACGTACGCCTGCCAACAGACATACAACGTCTTACTAAACAAAGAAATAGAACCAGGCGACAATGGCAGCAGCACCGACATCCGACACTTCAGAACCAACTTAAAACACTGAACCAACAACTTCGCGAGCGAACATCCACTATTATATCCACCCAGTGTAACGATACATTACAGTCACTAAATCCGGGCACCAACACAGTATGGAGAATAGCAAAATGTCTCAACCGGGACAAGATCTCCATTCCCCCTCTTCACGTGGGTCAACATATCGCAACCACGGATGAAGAGAAAGCAGAAGCACTTGCAGATGCACTAGAAAATACGCTCAAACCAAACATAACGCCATCACTGCCAGTATTTGTAAACGAAACTGAAACCGTAGTTCAAAACATACATGAAAGGCAAACGCACGACAGAATTAGAAAAACACATGCCTGCGAAATCAAATGGATCATCAGACATCTACCGAAAAGAAAAACACCAGGGCCAGACAAAATCCCGAACATTGCGCTGCAACACTTACCGGCCAGCGCACTCGAAATACTAACGAAACTATTCAACCTCTGCCTTTTGCACGGCTGCTTCCCAAATAGGTGGAAAACAGCAAATGTGCTACACTTCACGAAGAAAGGCAAAAATAACGCGGACCCACAAAACTACAGGCCTATTAGCCTGCTTAACACGATGAGCAAACTTCTTGAAAAAGTAATACTAAAACGTCTTAATGCATTTATTATACAACATAACATTTTAATTCCCGAACAATTTGGCTTCCGGGCCAACCACTCAACCACACTGCAACTCCTGCGTGCCACCGAATACATTACGAAAGGCTTCAATTTTAATAAGTCAACGGGAGCCGTTCTACTGGACATAGAACGTGCTTTCGACCGCGTGTGCCATGCAGGACTGATACGAAAAATGATAAACACTAAATTCCCGGACACAATGATTAAACTAACAGCGAACTATTTGCGCGGGAGATCTTTCTCCTCGCTAGCGAACGATGCAAAGTCCACACCCCGCCCAATACTGGCGGGTGTCCCTCAGGGTAGTATACTCGGGCCGCTTTTATTTAATATCTATATAAATGACATACCAAAAAGCGCGAACACAACATATCTCCTGTATGCCGACGATACGACGATTATGACTCAATCAGGTAAACCTGCATTCGTACGCAGAAGCCTCCAGACATCACTGGATCAACTGAAGCCCTGGCTCGCCCAATGGCGAATAAAAGTCAATGCCGCCAAGAGTAACGCTATAATGTTCACAAAACGTAGAAAACACTACCACCCAAGGCAACCGCTAAAACTTTTTAACAATGACATCACCTGGACCAATAAAGAAACGTACTTAGGTCTAGTGATGGATCCGGGTCTCACCTGGCGCCCTCACATAGAGGAAGTGCGCAGAAAAGCCTATGCTCAATTGAGCAAGCTGTATCCCTTAATCAACTACAGTAACGCACTACAGCTCGACATGGGCCTAACACTTTATAAAACGCTTATACGGCCCATATTGACGTACGCGGCGCCGGTCTGAGGCTACGCGGCAAAAACACATATCAAAAGAATTCAACAACTACAAAATAAGATACTACGTATAGTAGCAAAAGTCCCATACTTAGCACCATCCAAAAAACTGCACGAAGACCTACACATGCACACGATAGAACAATTTATTAAGAAACTAGCTTTCGACTTATACAATAAAATCCCATCACACCACAATACACTCATCACTGCATTTGGACAATACGAAACAACCATCGACAAACACAAGAGACCACTATCCCTTTTTGACAGAAACTTAACCAACCCAGACATAGACGACGCCACAAACGATTACCTTGACAACCTCATACATTAACCTAATCCACTGACTTTGCCTCTATGTTACAGACATACCACGTGACGTCCATCTCCCATAGTGCCCTCCAAGACCTTGCGCTACCTAACCAAGGCGGTCCCAGGGGAGAGGACCCCCTCGGGAGTGGCACTGGCTCGCACCTGCGCTTCAGGCAGACTGCCCGCCAAGTGTGCACTCCAGACGACCAGGTGACACGCGGAAACGAAAGAAAAAAAAAAAAAAAAAAAAAAAAAAAACACGCGGCACACCCATCGAGGATGCCAAACACTGACACGGCTCCCAATGTGGACGCCAAGCGCAGACGAGGCTCCCACTAGGGACGCCTAACATAGAATAAGTAAAACCACTATAAAGTTTGTTATCAATGTCACCTCCAACTCCCCAGGCTGTAGCCAGGACTTGATCATGACTGCAGCCCGGGATTTCATCGTTGACGCGCTCGCATGCACTGCATGCCAGCATGAAACTTTACGTCACTGACCGGGGTGCAAATGCGGGACCCGACTATCATACCCACAATCACTCATCAAATTCTCCCCTGCAAGACAGGGCATTTCTTCTGTAATTACCAGCTGTTACTGCCCCCGGCAGGCAGCTCTCATCCATCACCATTGAACGCGCAGAAGCCCTAATACAGCTCTGCAATGAAATGTCTTCCGGTGGGGTTTTTTAGTGAGTAGGCTGCCCGGGTTCGAAGCCAGGGTAGGAGTCTTACACTCGCATGCACGCATGCGGTTAGGGCGTAAGTAGCCTTCTTCCCCACCACAAAAAAAAAAAAAAAAAAAAAAAAGTAGTGACAAACCGGCCGCGGCAGCTTCAATCTCCCACAGGTAAAAGGCCGTGCAGCGGTGAAGAAGCGATTCGAAAGCCCTGTACTGTGTAACATGCATAGAAGTGGGAATTATTTTTCATACCTGAATGTCTTCTCCCCGCAGAATAGGCTCTCCTTGGTGGAAGAGGAGGAATTTCCTATAAGGCAAGAAAAGCGAAAACAAAGGAATGTTATTCTATATTCTATTACCACAACTCAAATACTTCTATTATTTCTTCTAAATTTATTTTAAGGCAATACGTTTTTGCACATTTTGTACTGCTTTAGAGTGAGTCTGAGTATGTGTGTGTGTGTGTGTGTGTGTGTGTGTGTGTGTGTGTGTGTGTGTGTGTGTGTGTGTGTGTGCGTGTGTGTGTCAAAGAGAAAGAGAGAATTAGAGTTACTTCTAAAGGAAATAGCTTTACATTTTATTGCATCAGAAATTAAGAAAATTGTGAGTATAATTCTGGTAAATACCTACGGGAATTTCAACAAAAGAGTTGTCAGGAAATGCAATATCATAAAATTGTATTAGTTCTTGCTTTTCACTGTCCACTATTAGCATGGTAGTTTCACTTGGGACTGTATCATAAACAAGCTCTTCAACGAATGCCAATCCAGATTCTGAACTAACAGATTCGTTATCCACTGTATCTTCTTCATTTTCCTCTTCAGTAAACTCACTCAACTCTGATTCATCGCTTTCAAGAATATTTGATGTCGTTTCTTCAGTGTTATCTTCCATTTTCTTCACCTGCAAATGTAAGAGGGTAGAGCAATAAACTAAAACAAATATTCGTTGTCACTGCCAATCCAATTATTAAATGAATCTATCGCATATCTGTTACCAATTTGCTTAAAAATAATTCTTGTTTGACACAAACTACAGTAGAATTATATATAATAATACCACAAAAGGGTTGCATATGATGATAATTTTGGAAGCACAAACCGCGAGAAAAAGTACCCCAAATATGAGAACCTCCAGTGGGAATTGTTTAGGGTATTCCGCGAAATAATTACTAATTTATTTATCGTGTAATATTATTACACAATATTATTATTATTATTATTATTATTATTATTATTATTATTATTATTATTATTATTATTATTATTATTATTATTATTATTATTATTATTATTATTATTATTATTATTATTATTATTATTATTATTATTATTATTATTATTATTATCATCATCATCATCATCATCATCATCATCATCATCATCATCATCATCATTATCATCATCATTACTATTACTATTATTACTACTACTATTACTATTATTATTACTATTATTATTACTATTGTTGTTATTGTTGTTATTGTTGTTGTTATTGTTGTTGTTATTGTTGTTATTGTCGTTGTTGTCGTTGTTGTCGTCGTTATTGTCGTTATTGTCGTTATCGTTGTTATCGTCGTTATCGTCGTTATCGTCGTCATCGTCGTCATCGTCGTCATCATCGTTATCGTCGTCATCATCGTCATCATCATCATCGTCATCATCATCGTCATCATCATCGTCATCATCGTCATCATCATCATCATTATTCTTATTATTATTCTTATTCTTATCACCATTATCATCATTATCATCATTATCATAATCATTATCATCATCATTATCATCAAAATTATTATTATCATCATCATCATCATTATTATTATTATTATTATTATTATTATTATTATTATTATTATTATTATTATTATTATTATTATTATTATTATTATTATTATTATTATTATTATTATTATTATTATTATTATTATTATTATTATCATCATCATCATCATCATTATCATTATCATCATCATTATCATCATCATTATCATCATCATCATCAAAATCATTATCATCATTATCATTATTATTATTATTATTATTATTATTATTATTATTATTATTATTATTATTATTATTATCATCATCATTATCATCATTATTATCATTATTATCATTATCAATATTATTATTATTATTATTATTATTATTATTATTATTATTATTATTATTATTATTATTATTATTATTATTATCAGTATTATTATCATCAGTATTATCATCAATATTATCATCGGTATTATCATCATCAGTATTATCATTATCATCATCAGTATTATCATCATTATCATCATTATTATCATCATCATTATCATCATTATCATCATTATCATCATCATTATCATCATTATCAGCATCATTATTCTTATTCCTATTGTTCTTATTATTCTTATTCTTATTATTCTTATTTTTATCCTTATCCTTGACGTAATCGTTATCGTTATCGTTGTCGTTGTCATCGTCATCATCATCATCGTCATTATTATTATTATTATTATTATTATTATTATTATTATTATTATTATTATTATTATTATTATTATTATTATTATTATTATTATTATTATTATTATTATTATTATTATTATTATTATTATTATTATTATTATTATTATTATTATTATTATTATTATTATTATTATTATTATTATTATTATTATTATTATTATTATTATTATTATTATTATTATTATTATTATTATTATTATTATTATTATTATTATTATTATTATTATTATTATTATTATTATTATTATTATTATTATTATTATTATTATTATTATTATTATTATTATGTAATATTATTAGTTATTTAAAAGTAAGCATCTTACAATAACATTCACACATTTTAACTGAGACTTATTTTCACAGTTGGTGCTATAACTAATTCAGTATGCTGTGGGATCAAAAACAATCCAGGGAGGTATGGAATTAGACACACGACGAATCCAAATGACTGAATTTCCGTAAGTAGGCTATTCATTAAAGGCAGGTCTGCTCCATTTAAAATTACAGTTATTAAAGGTACAATTTTCAAAAGTAAATGAAGACGGCTGTTTCTACCATTTTTGAATGGCCCGCTAATTGCTTTCACTGCTGGAGGGAGGGTTTGGTTTAAGGGTGCTCAACTTCGAGGTCATCAGCACCCTTAAAAAATTCATGGCAATAATCAGATATAAATTTGAATAAAACATAAAATTACTAGCAACAAAGAAAACATATACATTAACGTAAAAAAGACAGTGGCAATAGCCAGATATGACACAAGGTGATAAATATGTCAAAGGGCATAAAAAGAGACATCTAAAATAATTTTAAATCCTCAAATTGATACTACACCCCGCTAAACACTTAAAAACTCTATCAACTGCGGTTTTGTTATCCGCCAAGACCTCTGAAAGTCTGGCAGGCAGCTGCAGAGAATCTTGAAGGCGCGCCAGAGAGGAACACTCCAGCAGCATGCGATGGACTGATAAAAGGTTTCACACAGCGGACATAGAGGGGCAGGGTACCTTTTAAATAGGTAACCATGCGAAAAATTGCAGTGCCCTATTCGCAACCAAGCCAAACTAACCTCCTCGCGGCGAGATATGCGACAGGAAGTTACCCAGTCTATCGGAAGTTGTTTCACTTCCCTAAGCTTATTACCGTGAAGAGCTGACCACTCTTTGTGCTAGCACAACAGCACCGCTCTCCACACTTCAAGCCTAAAGTCTTCCGAAGTAACACGTGAGATGGTAATACTGGGTTTTGTAGCTGCCGTCTTTGCTGCTAAATCCGCCGTTTCATTCCCCGGCAAACCTACGTGACCAGCAATCCATGCACACACTACGTCAACGCCCGAAGCGTGTAAAACATGGGGGGGGGGGGGGGGGCAACCGCGATACGTTGTACAGTGGTTGTGGGGGTTGTACAGCTCACGAAGGCTCTGAAGTGCACTAAGGGAATCGCTCGAAATCAGGCAGTCACCTAATTTACGATGGCGCACATACAAAACGGCTCGGTAAACTGCATACAGCTCTGCAGTAAAAATGGAAGTGCTATTTGGAAAACCGCATGTATGTGGTTCGGTTCCATAAATATAAGCACATCCAACACCGTTGGTGCTCTTTGACCCATCGGTATAAATACATCGATAGTCAGTGTGCCTGACAAAAATTACAAAATACACGTGCGGATACTTGAAATAGACATCGTGGACTTCCGCTGTACGGTCATCCCAAGATCTACATGAGGTGCGCCAGATAGCCAAAGGGGGTAAAGCTTCTCACCCTTGGCGAACATCCTAGGTAGTTGAATTTTAAGGTTCGTTACAAGTTCCTGGAAACGAAACCCCGCTGGCTTAGGATTAAGGGTGCTATTCCTATACCACTCTCTTAGCTTGGTGGTGAAAAAAGAAGCGAACGTTGGGTACTTAGGCATATATCTAAGCGCACAACCATAATTTGCCAAGAGAATCTCACGCCGAAAATTGCAGAGGAGGTTCTGCGGACTCGGCGTAAAGGCTCACCACTAGGCTAGTTGCAAACGCTCCTATTGTCAAGCAGATGCCCCTATTGTGACAGCGTCTAATCTTCTCGGCACAGATGGTTGTGATGACGAACAAACAAGACACCCATAGTCTAGTTTGGATCGGATCAGTGCATGATACATTCGCAAAAAAACTGTCCGATCCGCTCCCCACGGCTTGCCATTTAGTACTCGCATTATATTAGGGAACGGTCACATTGTGCTCTTAGCTGTACAATATGCGACGACCAACAAAGCTTCCTGTCCAAGATCGAACCCAGGAAGCGCGTCTCATCTGCGAAGGGAAGTAAATCTGGACCGAAACGGAGTGAAGGTGGTAATCGTCTCCTACGGCGCCAGAAATTAGCGCAGATTGACTTCTCAGTTGAGAAACGCAAGCCCTTTGCTGAGCTCCATTCTCTAAGGTTGTCCAAACATTGCTGTAGGCGCCGTTGTAAGAACGCCGTGTGCTGAGAAGTGCAATAGACAGCGAAGTGGTCTACGAATAGGCATGACGAAACTCCAGGTGGAATATATTCCCAGAAGGAGTTAATTGCTATAGCAAAGAGCGTGACACTTACTACCGAACCCTGAGGTGCTCCCTCCTCCTGAACAAAAGAATTAGAAGAAACCGAGCCGATCCTTACTCGGAAAAAGCGGTCTTTTCATAAACTCCTGAATGAACAGCGGTAGTCGTCCACGTATGTTCCAGGTATGCAGGGAACACAGTCTCTGCTCGCCAGCACGTTTCATAAGCCTTCTCAAGATCAAAAAATATGCCAACGGTTTGACAGTTCTTCATAAATCCGTCCATTATCCGTGTCGATATTGACACAAGATGGTCTACAGTTGTACGGTGTCGTCGAAAACCACACTGGATGTTAGTCAGTAGGTTACGACTTTCTAACTACCATACCAATCGTCCATTGATCATGCGTTCCACCACCTTGCAAACGCAACTGGTGAGGGAAATAGGACGATAGCTGGAGGGAAGATGACGGTCCTTTCCAGTCTTCAAGATGGGAATAACGGTGGCCTCCCGCCAATTTTCTGGGAGAATACTGTCAGCCCAAACACGATTATAAACCTCGAGCAGGAATCTCTGACCTTCCGGAGAGGCTCATTGTAACATTTGTACATGAATACCGCTTGGTCCTGGTGCTGATAATATCTAAGATTTAAGAGAAGACTCTAACTCCGCCATGGTGAAAAGGCGATTGTAATCTTCTATGTTTCTAGAACGAAACGCGAAGCCTTGAGATTCCACCTGAGTTTCAATTGGAAGAAACTCACGGGAGTAGTTTTCCGAGCTAGACACTTGAGCGAAAGCACTGCCAAACGTGTTGGCCACTTCAAATGAATCAACAACAGCTCCTGTGGCTGTTTTCAGTCCCGCAATTGGTATATGGGTCGATCGACCTGCAATACGCCTGAGTCTATTCCACACAACCGAGGAAGGTGTATGTCGGTCAAATAAAGCTACAAATTTGCTCCATGATGACTTTTTGCTATCCTTAATGACTTGTCTGGACCTGGCGCGCATTTTCTTGTACTGGATTAGGTTATCCGGCGTAGGGTGACGTTGGGAAACCCTAAGAGCACGTCTTCGAGCGCGAATGGCATTCCGGCATTCTTCCGTCCACCAGGGGACAGGAAATCGACGGGGGTGTGAAGTCAACCGCGGAATTGATTGTTCAGCAGCAGAGAAAATCTCTCCAAGAGATGCTGCGCCAAATCATTCCCTGTGTCATGCTCGTTGTACGTAAACACAGCCAACTGAGTGTAAAGGTTCTAGTTGGCATGGTCCAAATGCCATCTGGGCATACGTGTGGAACATACATCTTGCGTTAAGAGACTAATAAGACATGGAAAGTGGTCACCAGAGTGTAAATCAGAGATGACATTCCATTGTGAGGATACTGCCAACTGAGGTGAACAAACTGCAAGATCAAGGTCTGAAAAGCTATTGAAAGAGTCAGAAAGGAATGTAGGTTTTCCAGTGTTGAGGAGAGCTAGGTTGTAACTGACCAAGAAATCGGCAATCAGCGTACCTTTCGCACAAGCGCGACTTGAACCCCAAAGTGGGTGGTGCGCGTTGAAGTCTCCCGCCAACAGAAACGGTGTTGGTAACTATGAAAATATACCTTCTGAATCAATAAGCGAGAAGACAAGAGAGGGAAGCAAATAAAACTTACAAATGCTGAACTGAATGTTTGGCAGTAGAATCTTGACGGCGACTGATTGTATATCAGACCGTAAGGGTATAATTTTCATATATACATCATCTCTGACAAGTGCCATAGCACCACCATGTGCCCATCACACCGTACTGGGGTGTATCGTCTTAGATCAGGCATCCCCAAGTCGAATCAAGGTCGCTTGAGAGCGCGCGGCTGAACATTACACTCACTGCGGGCCGCACAGCCACACAGTCCAGTATATCATTGAAGTGGTGGTATAACTCTACATATTAGTACTGCGGTGTGCCACTTCCGATGGCTGCGACAATTGCGCGAAGAATTCGAACCTAGATTCTAGGACATTATACCTATTGAGAAACAATTTAAGTTATTTGCAACCCCATTTTTAGTGGATATCCTCGATAGTCCTGTTGAACTGCTGTTGGAAGTAATAGATTTGAAAAATTATATTGAGTTAAAAGATAACTATCAAAATAGAAAAAGTATAAACCATTTCTACACTTCTGTAAAACGCTAAATATTTCCTAAACTCCACAATCTAGCAGGGAGAATTTTGTGCATGTTCGGGACAACCTGTGTTGGCGAATCACTGAAGTGTACAGAGTCACGTCACAGAAGCCAATTAAGTGATGAACACTTGAAAGGATGTTTGCAATTGGGTAGCTCGCAAACAATAGTCCAACGTATTGGACAGCTGGTGGAAAACAGACAACTGCAAAAGTCACGGTGATTGTCGGATGGCTAAGAAAGAGTAGTTTTCATAGATACTTTTATTTGAAGAATATTTAGTTTTTTTTTTTGTATTGTTTACTTCATTAAATTGCATAGTACCAACAAGAAGAAAGTTCTATGACATATTACATTATTCATTTAGTTTATTAATTTTATACGAGTGCTTGTATTTCGTTAGTTGAATTGCCTGCCAATAAGATTTTATTCTGTATTATATCAGTAATCAGTATTAAAGTGTATAGAATGATGATATCATTATTATTTAATTGACAGTGAAAGTGTAAGTTAATTTACACAATCGTAGTTCCACCACTTAGCACCTCCATTTCTTGTCCACAACCGGATGGTCAGGGCTTGAGGGCTTTTACTTCCGCCCGAGCGGGCAGTCTGTTGGGGACGTCTATCTTAGATGAAAAGCGTCTTATGGATGCAACTTAGTGTCTTGCAAACATGCGACCAAAGATTCGTTTTCTTTGAGCAAAAGCTCATGTTCTGGTCGTTGTGTTCTAATACCACGTATGTTCCAGTGTAGGATAGCCATATTAATATCTGTATGGGATAAGTATTTCAAGAAAACTGTACATTAGCTTGCAGTAGGCGGTTGTTGATTCGATTTAGCCCTTTTATATCTTTTGGGCTTACACTCTTTTCAGCTTTATCCTGCCTCTTTTTTACTGGGTTTCTCCGGGCATAGGCAGGATCTTCTTGAATCTTCTCTACCGAGGAGGTGCGTGTCTTCAGAGCATACTTCGGTTCAAGAGCCTCGAAACGATTGCTAAGGGAGCCCGGTGAAGATGAAAGTTGCCGGTCTATATCCATCCCAGAGGAATCCTCAGACGAGGATCTTCGAGGGGATGAACGCTGGCTCTTCTTTCTCTTTGGTTCACTGGGAACACACACGTTTTCTTCTTTGAGGAAGTCGGATCTTACATGCTGTTTCTTGGATTTCTTCAGTGACGTATCATAAATAATGGGCTCATTCGTGCCATTGTCGTAGACTGGCAATTTGGACGGTGACCTTGGAGAGGTGTTCTTTTCCTTTACAGACTTCGTAGGAGACGTAGATTTAGCTGTGGATGTTGAAGGCTTTAGAACTGTTCTTGCTACGAGAATTCTTTCTGAAACTGTGGCCCCGATTTGATCGCTGGTTTGTGTAGCGATTTCCCTCTTCAGTACCGGCCGAGCTGCAACTGAGCTATAGGTACCGAACTTTGGAGGAGGAGGGGGCTGTGGGATATGCAGGAGTTTCCGGGCTTCTGAGAAGGACACCTTTTCTTTGACTCGTATCTCCTGGATCACCCTTTCCTCCACAAAGCGAGGACATTCTCGGGAACTAGCTGGATGTTCACCACTGCAGTTGAGACAACTGGGAGGCAATGAACATGGTTCGTCGTGCACGACGCCCCCACTTCTAGCCTTTCTGTTACACAGTTCACTTGTGTGTCCAAAATGATGACACTTAAAGCACTTGATCGGGTTGGGGATGTATGGTCTTACCCAGTGGCGAAGCGTGAAGTAACAGGGTAGACAGGTCATTTTGGCTCGCTTCGGGATAAACTAGGTTTTTCTTCCCGATAATGTGACTGGTCACCCCTAATTTAAGTTGGCAAAGCCGCATGAGGGTCAATGACATGACGACATGAGACGTTTTTGCTGTCATAGAGGGGTTGTAAGCTTATGCATACATAACGGTACACCGCTTATGTGCAGGTAGAATGATCATCTAAGGAAAGGAAAACGTTTACCTCTCTTGGTACACGTATCTCCGCGTAGTTATCAACTGTATACACCATTTCAGCAATTTACAAATACGTTCAAATGAGAATGATATGTCTTGCAATTCATGTTGAATAATAAATGTTTATTATAACATTTATCAATAGTACCTACTTTTATTATTTATTTATACTAACACACTTAATGCTGGTGTTTTTAAACACACAAGCCGTGTGTGGGCAATGTTTAAGAGGTGGAATCAGGACTGAAAAATTCAATGCCACAGCTGGGATTTCAACTACGGATCTTCCGCTTATCGAATTTATAAATTCGTACTGGCAAGTTGGCCATGGAAGCTTAGAGGTTAGAGCAGCCGCTCGATGAGCGGAAGATCCGTGGCTCAAATCCTGTCTATGACATTGGATTTTTCAGACCTAATTCCACCTCTTAATATCTACTTTTATTTGTATTAAACGTGTATTATTTTCTTTTAGAGTTTAAATATTCAGGACGTTATAAAATGAATAACCCATATATAATAGAGCACCTCGTTTCTAATGTCACAGAAGTTTTCTAACTTTGTTCGTTTAACATATTTCAATAGGGACTATGTACATATCTTGAAAGTTCTAATGTAATAATTTAATTACAAATATTTAACCCATATTTGATAGAGCAGCTCGTTTCTAAGGTAATAGAAGTTTTCTAACTTTGTTCGTTTAACATATCTCAATAGGAACTATGGAGATATCTTGAAAGTTCTAATGTAATAATTTAATTACAAATGTAAAGTGCGGTTACCAAATGTGACAGAAGAATTAAATTACGACATAAATTATTTGGTCACTTATTGTTGAATACACAAGTTACTAAATGTAAAAATGAGCTAGGTGTTCTTCAAAACATAAATTATAAATGTTTCTTTCCAACTCACCTTAAACCACATTCTTGTAAATCAGCTCAATCTGCCTGTCTTTCGTTTCAGCAAATATATCTATCACCCTGGTCTTGAGGTCACGTGTTCTACTAAGGTGCCAAAGGAGTTCTTTTTCTATTGCCAGTGTTCCCAAGTTAAAGAGTCTGTGAGTTGTCATGGAATGTATTAAATACGTCTTGATGCGTCTCAATGCACTGATAGCAGATTCACTTGATACAGAATCGTCAGTATCAACTTCAGCAATTTTGTTGTTTCTGTATACACGTTCTGAAGTTCATTGCTAAGAATATATGCCAGCAGTAGGTGGGGTGCTATATGTTTGTCAGAATCTGAATAAACATTAACAAATTCGCTCCTAAGTTGATCCAAATGAAAGAGCGTCGGATATAGTTCAATAAACTGGTTCTAATTTCGTTGCGGAAACTCGGAAATATAGCTGTTAAATTTAGTTCCATCAACAAGTTCAACGAAAGTAAGCTCTTCAAAATTTCCGAAACGTGTTTCCAACTGAACCAACACTGTGTCAAGAATCTCATAAGCAACACGTCTTTGAGCCTGGTTAGGATTTGTGGCATTGTAACAAAAACCAGCAGACTCCTCTACAATTTCAATAATTACTCTATCACATCTGAGGGACCTGATATTATCTGTAGCAACCTTCACCTCTTTTATGCATAACCTGACATCAGAAGTAGTTTTAGCTTGAAGAATATTAAATAAAAAGTCAGTATAAACAATGATTCTGGAAAAGAGGCATAGGAAGGACAAAACTCTATAACTTTTCAGTATGTTATTTATTCCAATGGCAACCTGTGTTGAATCTAGCTCCAAGTTGTCAGAATTGATGATATGTTGAACAGCCCTTTTTAATTCGGAAAAATACTTTTTCACCGTAATGAGAGCCCTAGAATGATAGTTCCATCGGGTAGTAGAAGGGTGAGGAAGTTGAAAACCTTGCTCTCTCAGGAGTTCTGCATAACGTGAGGAACGAGACAAGAATGAATAAAACATCGTTAAATTGCAAATGAACTTTTTCACTTCTTTTAAAGTTTTAGAAGTATGAAGAAGAACAAGATTGAGTTGGTGGGCATAACCGTGTACGAATATTGGAGGATGATAGGTTTGCCTCACAATTGCCTGAACACCGCCTTTATGGCCTGACATTACAGTAGCATTGTCATGTGCCTGACAAATCAGTTTGTTTTCACAAATGTTCCATTCCCTCAGCGTTGGAATGATGACAATCGCTAAACCCTTAGCAGATTTGTCAGAAGACACATTATAAAAACATATGAACCGCTCAAAAGCTTTTCCATTCGTGCAATATCTAACAATTATGCTTAGTTGGGCTTTAATCGAAACATCTGTAGTTTCGTCAGCTTGAATAGCAACGAATTCACTAGACTGGATTTCTTTTCGAACATGCTCCTGAACAGCAAGAGTCACAGCCTGAATTAAATCGTTTTGTATGTCACTAGAAGTGCCGTTAAAAACAGTTTCCGATTCTAAATGATATCTCATGAAAGACTCTTTCGAAGCCAATAAATCCAGAATGGCCAAGTAATTTCCTTTACTAAAAGAATCTTGACTTTCTCGATGACCCCAAACTGGTAATTCCTGGATCCCCAAATGGCAAACAACATCGACTAATTGCCCTATAATTTGCCTGTCTTTTGACACCGTTTCATTGTGCCTAATGGCTTGCAACCTATGTCCCTCCGAAACAGCATGATCTATGCGGCATCGACCTAGCATATGACATCCTTCTGCAGAGTTAATATGGCTCTGAGATGCCACGTGCTTCTTGTCCTTCTTTTCAAAAATATTCACTGTATTTACACCAGTTTTGTGCCAAGAATCTTCATCCTTACCGCCAAACATCAAGCAAAAATAACATAAAAGCCTTTGACCTTTTCCTTTGCCGGTTCCACACAACCACTGGTATTTGTCATACCAGCTGTTTTGGAATTTACGCGCATATTTACCGTCCTGCTGCTATAAAGTTAAATCAGGTCGTTTCTGCAAAACCTTTACCCTTATCTTTTGCTGTAACGTGAGTGATGAAATGCCGTTTTTAAGTAAATATTGAACTGCACCGAAGTCAGGACTGATAGACATAAATTCACAAGACATTATACTGGCAGGCACAACACACACACACACGCACGCACGCACACACACACATGCGCGCGCACACACACTATAATTTCGCGGCATATTTCTAATAGTCACTCCTGGTTCTTACTGGTACTTGCTCATACTATCGTTTCTTTGCTCTCCCTGGTTTCCTTTTTCCTTGTGGCTTATAATTTATAGCTGCGTTGGGTATTCTGTTGTTTGGCATTCTGTTCAAGTGGAACTTCCAATTTTCTTTATTTGTCTTAATTATGTTATTTAGTTTATCCACTTTTAATTCTTCGCGAATACTTACTTTAGTCTTTCTATCCAGTATATCGTGGTATAGATCTCAGGAATCCCATTTCTGCTGATTGTATTTTCTGCAGGTATTGGTTAGTAATGGTCCACGTTTCAGATCCATATTTGCCTGTAGGTATTGCCATGCACTTATGTAATTTAATTATCGATTCTTGTCTTGCCCTATTTTTTAATGTCCGTCTTAATGTTCCAGTTATGTAATTAAATTTGTTTAATTTCCCGTATATATTTAATTCATTGAGGTATATTTTACATCCAAGAAAATTGAATGTTTAAACTTGTTCCGGAATTCTATTGTCCAGTACTCTCTTGGAACGGACTGGGTATACACCTCTAAATGCCATTGTTTTTGTTTTCTCCATTGATATTTTCATGTTAATATTTTGTATAATGTTGTTCAATGCATATGTCATCTTCTGTAGTTCATCTTCGGTTTTCACCAGCAAGAGGTCTGATCGTCTGCAAATAAAATAATTTTTAAAATTCTCTTCTCTAGTCTAATTAAATCTGTAGTCGCATTTTTCCATAATCACATTATTTCGTCGATGTATATATTAAAAAGTGCAAAGTTAAAAGTGATAGCGGGTAACCTTGTCTCACTCCAACTGTAATTAGAACTGGTTCTCGCTGGTTTATTTTGATCTATGTTCCTTTATACGTGTTTTTGTATTACTTGCATTACGTGTAATGGTCTTTCTTTCATTTCTAAGGCACTACATAGCTTTGTCCTGGACACCTTGTCAAAAGCTTTCTTATAGTCCACAAATAACAGGTGTATTCTCTACGTTTTTCATTTATTTGTTTTAGGGCAAATATGTTGTCTATACAACTTCTTCCTTTTCTAAGCCCTGATTGTTCTTCCAGGATTATTGCATCAATTATTTTATTTAATCTGGAACTTAAAATCTTAGCATAGATCTTATATGGTGCGGAGAGCAAGCTTATACCTCTATAATTGTTAGGTTCATTCCTGTTGCCTTTGTGTTAATTCAAAAGCATTATTTATATACACTAGAAAATACTTCGGCCCCACTTTCAAATGTTGCGAAACTTCTCGTGTGACAAATTAAAATTCTGATTTAACTTCAGAAGTTAAATCAGAATTGTAATTTGTCCCTTACTGTGTATATAACTTATTTCAACACATTATGTTCTGGTTTTCCGGTGTTCTATAATCCAGTTTTGGATTTTGTTTTGTTAACGTCCTCCAACGTAATATCATATCGAACGGTGAATGAATGAATGAATGAATAAATGAATGAATGAATGAATGAATGAATGAAACGGATGAAACGATGCTCAGATGAGCCCGAGGTCCATGAAGTGTTAAGTTACCCGACTTCTGCCTCTTCAACGTGAGGCAGACACCCTAACCATCACGCTAACGAGGTGGGCCACAGTTTTGGATAATCTAACGTACTATATTTATAACTTATAAGTATATTTGTCAAAACACTTTACACTGGAGGCATAAAGAAGTTTGATTCAAGTGTATGGAATTATGTTGGAAAAAAAGCATCTCATATGTTGTACTCACATAACTTTATCGACTCACTCTTGTACAGACTATTCCTATTAGCACTGTTTTATCTACTTCATGTTAATCGAGATTGAGATTTGTAGAAATGGTTTTACTATATATATCCTTGTAGATAGAATGGGAACAGTGTCTGTTTTATTAACCCTTTCATGCCTGGTGTGTATTATAAGATACATAGACTTTTTTTCCTATTTGTACTAGTTTTAACGTTTTTTCTGCTATATTCTTGTTATACTGTCTGTCAGCAATTAAAAATACATATTTGAGACGTTTTGGATTGTAAAAAATGATGTTTTTACAATTTATATTGTAGTGTTTTTTATATAAGAAAAGAAGCAAAATCCATGCAACTGCAGTCAAATGATACCCCGTCATCATCCACGCGTGCCATCACACCGATTATTTTACGTGGGCCCTCCCCGTCCTTTACCACAGGCACATTTGACTGCGGTTGCCGAGACTCGAACTCACGACCTCAGACTTTGAGTGCATGGCCAGTGCACTACGTGTTGCCTCAACGATCATGGCTATTCAAGCCAGCAGGCTGAAGGTGTCCCAGACCACCTAATCTAAACCGGTTTCGACTTAGAGGAAGAACGGCATAAGTAGCAAAATAATTCAGGCATGAAAGGGTTAACCAGATTATTTTCCTTTATTAGTTTTGAAACAATCGTTGTACACAACAATTTGATCTTAATATAGGAGAGTCATAATGTTACAGTTAAGTCTAAGTGTAATCCCATTTACATACAATCTGATTCTACTTATATATGTACAATTTTGTGCATTTTTCACTGCGACTTTTAGTCTGTATTTGTATACACGTTTAGTAGTCTTACTTTAGTAGTTAATATTAAAATATTAAACACTGAAGAAATGACATAATTAAAATACATCAATACATTGAATATTAAATATTAAATATTAAGCACAAAATATTAAGCATAAAAACATGACTAGGTAAGGTACATGGATAAGTAGCGGTGGTGGTAGCTTGTCTGTTGCCATGCATCATTCCATTTGCCACAATATTCAATAGTGACTCTAGTGGTGCTGTCTATTAATTTTGCCATTCTTGCCAATATTGGTCTAATCTATAGGTGTGAGATTTCACTCACCCTGCGATCTTCAGTAAGGAGACATTCCTGAATGGCATATTCTGGGGCTCCGTGGGCTCACATTTGTAGTTGTTATCGTACAGCCTGAACCTGCGAAAGTATGTCTCGTACGGTTCATGCCCGGTTATGTGCGTAAGTCCCCCTGAAGTTCTCGATTTCTGCATGCATACTCTCTCCTCGATGCTGGGGAACATCTCATAAGTTCGTCTATCTGGGGGTGCTGGCGTCCCACTCAAGTCTGCCACTTCCATTGTGATGAATTCTCGGATCCCTAGTTCATCACTTACTTGGGAACCAACGAGCTGTGCCGCCCTGCAATGAGTCTGTTGTGACAGAGAAGGATCCGGTTAGTTATCAATATTGTTCTCTGATCAATCTTTTCTTAACTCCTTTGCGCTCTGAAGGTGACAATAATTGTGTGCTCATGCGCTTGCAGAATGACCTGCTATGGAACATAGGATATGGTTGTTATATAGTTTGACTGCTGTGCGTGAAAGAATACCATAGCTTCTGCTTAACCTTGCAATTTGATACATAATTTTGAAGCTTTTCTTTGTGATGTGCGTGATAGCTTTGAGCCCAAGAACTTCATAAAAAAAAAAAAAAAAAAAAAACGCCAGATAGTTCAGGTTTGCAGTCTTCTGTATCCTTCAGCTGTTCTGTAGGATGCTAGCTTCCCTTCTGTGCTTCCCTCGCAAAAGCAGGTATTTAGTCTTGATGTTGCTAATTTCATTTTGTTACATTCTTGGTGGAGCAATCTGAGAACCACTGTACCCTTGTGTTCTAGGTCTCGTGTTGACTCGGTGCTATGATCAGCGATGTGCTCATTTCAAGTAATGCTCATAACGCCGGTTCCAGACTTATGTCCCAGAGGACTGGTCTGCATACTGTGCCTTGTGGACATTCTTTGACCAAAAACATTATACTGAAGGTGCGCAGTTATAGACGACCTTCCTGTTCCTACAGTGGTCTTGTAAACAACCATATAGATCTCTAGGGCATCATATATTTTTGAGTTCTTGGAAGAGCGAGGGCCACCAAAGATTGCTGAAAGCTTCTTCAATGCCAACAAATATACCCATAACATATTTGGTTGTGGCGGCTTCAGGTTAGCTACAGCATGACTGATGGCACCCTCACATGACGTCCCTCTGCGGTAAGGTGTCTGTCCGTAGCGTTCTCTCACTACCGCAAGGCTTTTGCAAATAAGCATTTTCTGCATCTTCCCCATACTAAAGTGCGATAGGTTTATAGAAGTGCGGATCGCCGTAATCAAGGACAAGTGGTTTCCTAAGGATTGCCATGTTAGCGACCTTCTAAACTTCGGGGAAACGCCCCTGCCTTCATGCTTCATTGTAAAGGCTACACGGAAACGGACAGTTTCGCATAATGTCACTGACATTTCGTCTGTTATCCTATCCGGACCTGGAGGACGTTTCTGCCTTAATCGCATGATTGCCCCTGCTACTTCTTATTCTGTAAATAGTTCCGTTATTTCTTCACTGTGGTGTCCTAAGCTGGACGTCGCGCGTACCATAGGATGGTGCGGTGAATCGTCCTCGTTATCCTGGGGAAAGAGAACATCCATCAGAAGGTTGCAGTGTTCTTCTAGGTTGTAGTGCATGATCCATCATTTTTGGTTAACGTACACACGGATAAGTTAGCAATATTAAAACAGGGAAGGCCTACTACAGCTCTTCCACACTTGCATTGTGAGCAGAAGGAAAAAAACGGATAAGAATCTTTAGAAAATAGATTTTAATATAAACAATTATGAAAATTATGTGTGGCTGACTGGTCCATGTGAATTAAATGAAGTTTATTGCTGGCCATGCTCGTAGTTTGAAACTGAGAAAACGCTCTGAAGTACGATGGATTTGCAATTCCACGTATTTAGGCACAGCTTTGAATAAACATAAGAGATCAACGATTAGAAACCTAGGATTTGAGAAATATGTTCAGAAACTATGAGCGTTGGTAATGAAGAGAACGAAGAAAGCAGTGGTGGCTATTCAGGTGAAGTTAGTGAAGCTGCACTTCACCAGTTTTAGTTGTATTAAATATGATATAGTTCTTTAATTTGTTGTACGCTAAAGCATACAATCATTCGTAAATATATCTGTGAGGGTAAAGGGAAGGATGAAAGCAACCAGCTACCTGCCTCCTCTTTCGAGCTTTAGCCTTGAAGAAGGCTTTTACTTTACGGGACAAAAGGTGCAGCTGTTTATGTCAGCTGATATAGAGCGGTATGTTTATATCGGGTTGCCATGACAACGAAGCAGAGTATGAGGTTTCACGTATTGCTAAATAGACCTGCTGCGAGGGTAAAGTGCACCTACTCAGTTCAGGGATTTAGCGAGCCTCAGACCCTTGTAGAGCCTAGTCTGTCGGTTTATTGTCCTCGTGAAAGACAAGATAACTCACCTCCCTCTCTTATTGTTGTAATTAACTAAACAGTGTAAAATACTGTTCGGGTAAACTGGCTGTGTACTCTAGTTGCCATTTTACTGAAGTTAGCTTCATTACAACTTCTTCTTTGTTGAGTTAAAGTTAGTGGAGAAATGAATCCACAAAATTATGTGTGTAGTATATTACCCTTTTCGCGGTGGACTGGTTGTGAAAAATGGTGTATGCTATTAACAGGAAGATCAACACCTATTCTTAATTTATCGGCACAAAAAGTGGAACAGAAAGGTGTGAAATATCACAGAAAGTATTTTAAAGGTTCGTGGTACAGTGAATATGAGTGGCTGTGTGGTAGTTATTATATGAAAAAACTGTTTTGTTGCCCTTGCCTATTACTTGTGTAAAAACACAGTGTGGAACAGAATGGATAGAAGAATCACCTTAATATATAAGAAATAGGTATGTTGCATGTGATTTTTATGCGATAAGAGCCTCATCTATAGTTTAGGTCACGAGCCGCCACAGGAAAAAATAACTCAAACTAAATTAAGATTTGAATCACAGAAACAGTTGAAATTTCTGGCCTTACTGGATTCTAAACACTTTGAGAATTACTATAAAAGTTTTGCAACAAATGCATTATGTGAAGCGAGAGAACCATATGTTTCCTATTTCCTATTTCCTATTTGAAAAGCGAACCAAAAGTGTTATATTCACCTAAACATTTATAACCCGCCTTTAATTACAAAGCTCATATCGGCGGCCTTTCCCGTGCAACATCATGCCTATTGGCAATGTTTTACTCGTTTAACAGTGGGTTATTAAGTTTTCTTTTTCCATCTCTTTCTTTTTGTTTCATTCACACACACATTCACACTTTCAGACTCTGTGGAGGATAAGCAATAATCTGGGCTGGAGAAAAGCTCCTACACCCCTGCCGTGCATCGAACCCGGGACCCCTTGCACAGCAGGAAGGTGTCCTACCGACTGAGCTATGGGGCCAGCCTTAAAAATTTTCTAACAAGTGCGTCCAAACCATTGCAAATTAAATTAAATCAAATGGACTTGCGTACAGTGAAGTTTATAAACTATGTGAGCCAATTTTAACACTTCCTTCCACCTATGCAAGCGCAAAAACGATTTTTTCAGCCTTGAAACTAATAACAATTTTTTACACACACACACACACACACACACACACACACACACACACACACACACACACACACACACACACACACACACACACACGCACACACACACACAGGCATGGTAAAATTGTTCATTTTACTTTCGTTATTGTTGTTTAGCTTGTTTCAAAAACTATTAAAACTAAACTGTTCATGAAATTAACATTTAATCAACCCTTTGTTGTTTGACTATGGTAGGTCCAGTTTTTTGTAGTGTTTAACGCCCACTTTTACTACATATGGCACCCCAGGCGGTTTTGCTGATGATGGAATGAAGATGGAGGACTGGTGGAATCAGGTGGTGGAGGAAACCAGAGAACCCGGAGGAAACTCGTCCCTGCGCTGTTTTGTCCATCAAGAATCCCGCATGCGATCGCCTGGGATCGAACCTGGGCACTTTGGTGAGAGGTGAATAGTCTAACCACTCGGCCACGGGGCGGCCGTGATAGGTCTAATAGCCCAAGTCAGAATACCAGCATACGCCACTAGTAGATACTCTCCAAGTTTCGTGATAATGAAAATTATGGCACTACTGCGTATGCGCGTGGTATGACAACTCACAGAGTTAAAATGGTGGAATTCACGGTACAGCAGAAAGTGAAATGTTGTTATTGGTTAGCCGAATTGAAGTTCCCAATTGCAGTACAAAGAATATTTAGCCAGGAATATGGTGCAAATGCTCCAGATCGTGATACCATTGTAAAATGGCATACTCAGCTGTTAGAAAAAGTATCTATGCTGAGGGAGAAGGAAAACTGCAAAAACCAGCGTCCGCAACCGCAGTTGAAGACGTAAGGTAAGTATTTCAGCATAGTCCAAGAAAGCAAATTCGACGGGCCACTTTAGAGCTAGGCGTTCTGAAGGTGACTGTTCAAACGGTTGTCTATAAAGGACTGTGACTTAGAGCATATAAAATCCAACTTATGCAAAAGTTGCAGCGGAATGATAAACCCGAAAGGGTCGAAGTCACTACTGCACTGTTATCGTGCATTGATGATGACAAAGGATTCCTCAGCCACATCGCATTTCCAGACGAAGCAACCCTTCACACGTATGGTACAGTGCACCGCCATTACTGTAGAATATAGGGAGAAGGAAACCTACGTGTCGTAAGGGAATGTGAACGTGATAGATCCAAAGTTAACGTGTGGTGTGTTTTAACTTGTGATATGATGATCGGATCTTTTCTTTGCTGAAAGCAGCGTAACAGGAACAACATACACTACCGCTCAAAACTTTTGGAACACACCTCATTTTTAGGATTTGTTGAAAAAATGGAATAAAAGAGACATAGTATGAAGTCACAACAGTGTATTTAATGAAAATCAGGAATACACGTTAGATTTTGCTTTCCTCAAAGTAATCTCCCCTTGCTTTAATGACGGTTTTTCAATCTCTGGGTACCTTTCTATCAAGTGCGCCAGTGTATCTTCAGAAATATCCCTCCATACGTTTTGCAGATGACTCCACAATACATTTACATTGGTGGGTTGTTTCTTTCTAGCCCGTCTGTCCACATGATCCCCAATTAGTTCAAAAGGATTGCAGTCAGGACTTTGAGGGGGCCAAACCATGATCTTAAAGTCTTGTCTCTCTTCCAATCGTTCAATGTATCTTCTACAGAGTAAAGAGGTATGCTTGGGGTCATTGTTCTGCTGTAGAGTGAAACCCTTACCAATTAATCGCACCCCAGATGGGTTGGCATGGCGTTGGAGAGTGTTGTGATAATGCTCCTTCTTCACAATTCCTTCTATTTTCACAATATAGCATGTCGTATTGCCACAAAAACCACCCCATACCAGCACCGAATCACCTCCATACTCGACTGTAGGGGATATGCACTGAGGTGCCACGCGTTCACCTTTTACACGTCGGACAGCTGGCGACGTTTTGAGCCAATGAGCCAACTAGCTGAAACTTAGGTTCGTCATTAAATAACACCTTCTTCCCAGTGATCAACAAAGCTTACATGTCGGTTGGCCCATTGTAATTTTTTCCGTTTATTGACAGCTCTCAAAAGGGGTTTCTTTGCCTCAATGCAACTTTTCAGATGTGCATCCTGAAGTTGTCTCTTCATTGTAGAAACACTCATAGATTCATCACTCAAGTGCTTCAGTTGTGCTGTCAGCATGCGTGTTGTTTCGAAAGGATCACATCTGCTGGTCACTATTAAATGTTAATCCTCACTTTTCGAGGTCGCTATAGGCGTCCCCTTTCGATAACGATCCTTATTGATATTTGTAGTTACATACCTCTTTTCAGTGTAATGGACACTTTCCAAGGAAACTTGTTCTTGTGTGGCAATTTGACACACTGTAAGCTGGCTATTGCAGCACGTTTTTCTGCTCAAAGCTCGATTCCTTTACCCATTTCAGACTTTTCAACTGCACAACAATATGTACCGTTCACCTGCTTATGAGACCCTAAGGTGCTGTTTACAGCCAATACCTATTTACAGAACGTCTGTGAACAACATCTAGGGAATCACAGATATTCTATGACATTCAAAACAATATTAGGGCAAGTGTTCCTATAAGGGTCAACAAATGATACATTTTCAAAATGCACATAATTGGCGAACCAAAGGTAGCATAATAAATTTCAATTATGTTTCTATGGATTTCTACCACATATAATATGACATTGGCTTTGTTTGGCGTTATACACTTGTTAATTGCAGGAAAACAGGCTGTTCAAACATTTTTGAGCGGTAGTGTACCTAGATATACCTGTCATACAATTGACGGATGAGTTATTCTTCTAGCAAGATGGACCCCCTCCACATTACTCCCACGAAGTTTGACACCATCTCAGAACACAATTTCCAAACAAATTGACTGGAAGATCAGGTCCCATTGATTGGTCTCCAAGGTCACCACACTTAAACCCTTTAGAGTTCTTTTTTGGGGGATATGTAAAAAACACTTTATCAAACTCCGGTACAGGAGCTGGCTGACCTACGAAGGCGCATAATAGAGGCTTGTGCTTCCGTTACGCCAATAATTATTATAGTACTGCGGAACACATGCAGGAAGATGCAGTTTCACGTTGAAGTTATTTTGACCACCAAAGTGGCACATGTGGAGATTTATTGAACCTTGATAGTCACATACAATATAATTCTAACATACAATCTATTTCAGGCTATTCTATGTCTATTATACCGCTCGCAAAAGTTAAAGGTATGTGAACGCTGGCCAATGCTCAAGCGGAGCGCTATTGCCAAAGCGTAATGCGTGTACCGGTAGGTTCTGTACATAAGAGTGTGTGAGATGCATGCACCACATTCGGCAGCGCTGGTAGGAGGGGCAAGCTTAGGATTCGCTGGAGTCTGCAGTACGGCCCGCCTCCATATGCCTTTACGTTTTGCGAAGATTATAGTTTAGGAAATAAGCAGGTTTCTTTGTGGTAACGATTCAACGGGGCCCACTATATGTAATCACAACGCTGCCGATGGAGTGCGGTGGCCTGACTCGGGGAAGGGCTAATGGCCACCTCCTTTGGCTGAACAATAGTTCCGTGGAGAATAGTATGCATTATGTGCACTTTGCGATGCCCAGAGGATTCTTTTTCGCCATGCCCATTATGTTTTTTCCTTCAGAATTCTCCTTTTATGTTTGGAGACTCTGAATGGTATCCGGAGTTTACTTGGCAGTTGAACTGAACCCAATTCAGTGGACAGTTGTAAGTGGACAGTGCCAAGCATAGTTCAGTTGAGAATTGTAACTCAGTAGTTCCATTGTGATTTGATTCGATGGATCAGTTGCGTTTTGTTCCGAGTGTGTGCAACAGTGACTCAAGTGTAACATTTATGCTAGGTTAAGCGCCATAGTCATCAATAAAAAGCGTTTGGCAACAACTGGTCTTTCCATATGTCACACTGTTGTCAGGAGTAGGATCAGGTGTCGCGATGGAGGAATTGCTTGAACCATTATTAAATGAAATGAGGACCATAAAATCTAAAATTGAGAGCGTAAATTTCAGAATAGAGAAGATGGAGAGTGAAATAACCACAGTGAATTCTGGAACAGAGAATATGGAGACAGAAATGGAATCTGTGATGCAGAAAATGCACACAGAAATGTTCAAGATGAAGGCGAATCTGTCAACCAAAATTGATGAACAGCTGACCGGTGTGAATAAAGACATTTAAGAGCCCTGGGGCACTTAGGTGAACGGCTTAGTGCCCTTAAGGACGTTAGGGATGGTTAAGGGTCCTTGAAGGAAGGGTTCATTGCAGCGCTAAGGCATTACACCTCACGGTGGAAGAACAGCGATTACACGCGTCAAGCTGCTCAAATACGACGGGATGTTACCTTTGAAGCCTGCTGGTGGCAACTCAACGCAGTTGCCATCACCACCACAACCGATGGCCAGCAGAGGAGGAAGTCGCGCAGCTGTTAGCCAGCCTTACGACAGTCAGTGGAGATGCTACAGAAGTTTACCTTGGCAATTCAATAAAAAAAAATAAAATAAAATAATAAAATAAAATAGAATAAAAATCTGTATAATAACCCTGGCACCTAATTACTTACACCAGGGCTAATATGCCAGATCTTTAAAATTTATTTATTCTACACATTCATACATACAACATACTTTACCGAAAAATTTTAAGATAAAATTACAAAATTATATAATATATAACAAATTATAAAAATAAATAATTTAAATTATATATCATAAAAACAAAACACAAGAAAATAAAAACAAAAGCACAAATTATAACATTTCACACCTAATCACTCTGAAAAATAAATGCTCTAAAACAATAACAAATCATTTCAAACAATCAAAATACAATAAAATTTCTAAATAAATTTATATATATATTAAAAAAAATTAAAACAAATTAATCTCCTCACTACAACAAAATATAAATTTCATACGCAACATCACTCACAACTACAAACTATTACTAGACAATAAACAAATATATAAAATTAAATTATTAATTATAATTATTACATAAAATTATAAATTATATTATTACTATTGTTATCATTATTATTACTTAAAAATTAATTAATTTAATATTATAATTATACCTATAACCAATACTTTTTATAAATATATATATTTTTTAAATTTAAATTTGTATATTTATTAAAAATTTTAAATAAACAAAAATTTACTGGTATCCAGTTTTTTTTTCAATTCAATAGCTGATGAACAAGATCCTGGTGAATCTTCCACATGGTTACATTTCCCTAGAGGTTGTTTATATCATTGTCGATGGGATGTGTCATGCCGAGATACGACACTCTCTGATGCTCGGCGATTAACAAGTTGAGATCGGAAGCGGCCAAAATACCCCTATCTCAATTACCAGAAGTATAACTTATGACGGGGATAGATCACCCAGTGGTGTCGACGAAGATATTCATATTAATTGTTTATAGGAGGGTGGACAGCCACCAGGACATCTAGCCACTCTTCACACCGGGCCGACGAGCAGGCGTGTAACGAGTACGCGTGATGGGGAAGGGGGGTAGCTTGTCGGGCCACCCCCATCACCACGAGTAGCGCTGCTGTGTGCCTTGGGAAAAAGGATAAATGAACGTCGTCGCGGATGGCTGGATACGAGGGAAGCTGTGCAGGAAACTAGTGGACACAGTTTCAGCCATGACCGTGATCAAACCTGACCTTGGCCTGTCGTTAAGTAAACGGAATCGCACAACCAGTTAATGGCGGCATCGGGTAATTACTTATTTGTGGAGAAGCCCTTCTGACGTTTATTCTAGGAGGGAGCGTCGTAGATTGTGTGGGTGCTCGACAGAAGAGAGGTTTAGGATGTAATACCGAAACTGGATGCCTTCAGGGACCACGATGTGACGGCTCAGCTTTGGCAGGAAGGTCTTGCAACAGGTAAAGAAGACGTTACCTCCGACGCAAGAAATATTCGGGGATGCGCAGGGTAATACTGATGAGGATATGGTTGTGCCCATAAGCAGCGAGATGGTTGTGAAGGCTCTTCTGGAAGGGCAGCGATCAAGGGATTTTATTTAGGGTCAGAAGACGTGATTGAACGGATTATTCGTTGCTAGGGAAGTTCTACGTTGCCAAGAGAAAGTGCCTGTGAGGCTGTTTAACCGATTGAACATCCATCAGGACATGCAGGCCGGAAGGGATATGAGGAAATGAGAACCAGCTCCAAGTGTATCTGAGTGCGACGTTCCCAGGTACCAGCGCTGTTGCAAGATGTGGGTCTTCGGCTGAGACACTTGCCGAAGAAAGCAGCCGAAGTTCTGGCATTGGTACTACTGGAAAGGGCCCGACATCTATTTAGACAATGCCAGTTTGTCTTCAACCGAAGGGACGGCAGTGGCTATAGTCCCTCCTTAAGCAATTGGATTAACGATATTTTCGCCGCTAGATGACGTTAGTGTCGCGTGGCGCTAGTGTCGCATTTTGATGACGGGAAATTCGAAATTTTTCCCGCCAAGTGGTAGATTTCAAATGTTCAAATATTCGCGCCATTTAATGTATTTCAAATTTCGCGCCATGAAAATGCGCCACAGTAAAAAAACCTAAGATGTCGTTAAATTTGAGAATTTGAAATGTTTTTTCTGTGAGCGTAGTTAATTTCAAACTTTCAAATTTACCGCCATCAACGGCGCGCCGCACGCCACTAACGCCATGGGATAATCGTTAATCCGATTGCTTAAGGAGGGACTGTTGATTAGATTATTTATTTTTTATTGAGAAGATGCATTGAAAAAAACAGTTTAAGTTATTGTTGTACGAAAAGAGGA
Organism: Tenodera sinensis; assembly: GCA_030765045.1. Classification (NCBI taxonomy): domain Eukaryota; kingdom Metazoa; phylum Arthropoda; class Insecta; order Mantodea; family Mantidae; genus Tenodera; species Tenodera sinensis. Next base: position 156,710,130 of record CM060962.1, read on the forward strand.
GTACAAACCTGTTTGTTGGTTGTAGAAAGTTGGTTGCAAACGATGTGTTCCGTGTGGTTTGGATTGGTAATGATGAAAGATGATTTACCCGTTGAGGAGCAAGTGCAAGTTGCCACCTTGAGGACAAGTGCGGGTGACGAAGCCGGGATTTGCAGCAGGAGGAGCCGTGGTATGTCTTGCAGGGTTGGCAGGTCGTTCCTCGACGAGAGCTCGGTACCCACTGAGGGTAAAATGAGACGTATATGTGGATGAGAGGGGCATCCGGTGTAAGAGCTGTGTTTGCGATTGCAGACACACCCGCTGGGGTGGGGAAGGGGTGGGGGGATGGGGTTTTCTGGCACAGTAAAAAACCGTTGAGATTTTACCACCAACCGTTGCTATTTGAGATGATTTAGCCGTTGAGGAGCAAGAGCAAGTTGACACCTGGAACATAAGTTTGAGTGACGAAGCCGGAATTTGCCGCAGGAGTTGGCATGTCGTTCCTCTACGAGAGCTCGGTCTCAGCTGAAGGCAAGATGAGACGTCTATGTAGATGAAAGAGGTATCAGGTGTAAGCGCAGAGTTTGCGAACACGCCCACATCCGTTGGTGAGGAGGGGGTGGGGGAAGGGGTGGGGGTGGGAGGGGAGGGGGGGAGATTGCAATATGCCACATCCGCAGGATGGGGTTTTCTGGCACAGGAAAAAACCGTTGAGATGTTTCCACCAACCGTTGCTTTTTCTTTTTTTGAATAAAATAATATGATTGGTGGACCTGGAGCGTGTGGATGTTGAACGAGTACTCTGTCTTGACGGACGCTAAGCATCCAATCGCCGAGAATGTGATCTGCCATAATATATGTCAGTGAATGGTCCAAGTGCGATGATAAGCATCTGCCGAGGTACATCCGCTCCAGGTTTTTTATCATTTGCTGCATTTTGACTGCCGAGATGTATTGTTGCTCGTAGAAAACGAAAAAAGGCACGTGATTTGCGGAAGGGAGAAGTGATGTGGTCTTGACGGGTGTTGGGAAGCAAAGAAGGGAAGGATCTTGGAGGAATGGGGAAACGTGATATGCGGAAGTGACGTGGCGTGATCTGATTGGATAAAATAAGACGAGTTGGGATTTGGTCGTCAGGATTCCAAAATGACGATGATTGGTGGAAATAAGGTGCGTTGCCATTGGATAAAAAATGAGGAAGCAACCTTTGCCTTATAAAAAAGGGAGAGAAAAAGGAATTGCAAGAATGATAGCGTTGCTGATGGTGAAAAAGCATAGTTTAAAAAAAAACGAGAAAAAAAAGTCGGTTAACGGACTTAAATTTAAATCTTTTCAAGAACGAGATATGAAAATGTTGAAAAAAAAACCAACATGGAATATGTTTCCAAATTTTGTATTTTCTGAAAAAATAGCTTCAGAATTTTGCTCAAAATATCAATTATATTGATACGTATAAGTTGAGTCTTGTTTTTTCCTCGTTTGCTTATTTTTTCCTTCGTATTTTTTTGTTTTTGAACATAGGTTCATATTTCTAACGAATTTAACAGACATGCTTTAATGTTAAGCCAACAGTTAAAATCCGATAAAATGCGCAGACTATGGTTGAACACGTCACACTATCAAATTAAGATAACAAGATAATTCAAGAGCTGATTAGCAAGCTTTTTTAAATGTTTGGCATACCTTTTAAAGAAGGCGTTAATATGAGTCTCTCACACAGATAGAAAATGCTGGCAGATAATATGTAACTTGTCTTGATATTCACACACAAGCGTTCCGTGGCAATTACGTGCTTTGAAATGGATCTGCGTCTTGCTATGCTATTATATGCTGACTGTTGCTCTCGCGGCTTAAGAGGCTAGCAGACACGCGTTTGCATTCACGCGCGTGCCAGGTTACTGCTAGTTACGATAAGATGTTATATATCCCGACAGTTTACCTCGAAATATGTGATATAAGAATAAAAGCTTAAACATGTAGTTGATTGAAAATAGAATAGTTTAACGATGTTAAGCAAACCATTACAATTAGACACACAGTAGCGCAAAATGAACAAATATATGAATATAACATAGTTCAGAGCAATAATGAATTGTTAGTTTTTACTTGTTTACTCGTCAAATCACACACACGGTCACTGATGTTTTCATTGGAGAGGAAAGCGTTAGCAAATTGTTTTCTTATTATTTTAATACTAGCGGAATAAACATGTTATCGATAGCTGGGAAAAGAATCAAGAAGCTTATGAACAATTATTAACCACTATGAAAATAAGGATATTGGGTGCAAAAGCCGTTTGAATGTTGCACATCAGAATTCTTTCCAGAAGTATAGTATTAATTTAGGAGAAATGTTGTTACTTTCACCTTGCGCCACTTTCACAGCCCTTCCTTCTACAAACTATTTCATACACAAGACGGAGAACAGAAGACAACGGAGAATTATCAAAAAAAAAAAAAAAAAAAAGAAATATAAGGTATTTGAAAATTAAAACCGACAGCAAAGAATATATTGGGAATTGATAATGTTACAACAAGTGTATTTTGTATCATTTGTGGGTTTTTTTCCCAGCTTAGGAAGTTTCTGTGTGCCTGTTACGATTAAAAACGTATACCAAGGAATATACACTTGATTCAAGTTAAGATAACAAGATAATTCAAAATATGGATTATACTAGCTGAAATATGCATTGTAGTTTGATGATTTATCCCTACAACTGTGAGACGTTGGACTTTGGTTGTGCATGCACATAGCTTAAACAAAGATTTGATTAAAAACTCTTATAAAACAGAAAGTAAACAAAATAAACACACCAGGAAAACACAATCCAAAACAAAAAACTCGGATGCACAAACAGGGATCCAATTATCTTTACACACGCACAGTAGATGGGGAAAAAGTATTCGCTTGACACGGAGAAAGATCCCATGAGGATCGTCCAAGCAACTGAATAACACTGATGGACGAGGCAAGATGCTAGTTTAAAAAACGCTGAGAAATCAAGAAAATATTTCTGCTACGAAATATGACCGTTGGCATTTTAAACGATCTTGGAAATGTTCAAGAAAATACCTGAAAATGCAGTTTTTGGCGGACAGTTGGGGGAAATCGACTGACGTGGCATGATGCTAGTTTAAAAAACCTGAAGCAATCATTACCAGACTTCCGGTATGCAATATGACCGTTTTTCTTGAAAAAAAAAACTGAACTTGCGCACGAGCTAAGCATCATGCCGAGGCAAGGTGGGAGGTGGAGGGGAGGCAGAAGCGAAGTCAGGTTGTGGCGTGTGCTGTGTCAGAAAGTCACGTGGTCTACTTTTCCTACCAAGATGTGAACCGATGACTGACCGGAAGTGTCGCGTTTACTTGTACATAAATAGAGGGCGTATGATATCTCTTCAGCGGTTCTATTTGAGTGCGTCTAGGATAACATTACGACACCTGTTTTGTACGTGTGTATATGTGAAGTGAACGGTTTGCTTTCAGAGTTTGTAAGGCAAGAACATAATTATAGCTCACAGTACTTGATAATGAGACATTTAACGGACTGAGCAACCGAAAATTGTGGGTCGCGATAAGCAGTCCTTTGTTTTTTGTTTTTTAAAAAAAGAGTGAGGTGTTTAAGCGGTTTGTCGGAGAGCGAATTGAAAGAAATCTGGGTTGAAATTATATGGCTATTATAACTTTATAACATGAAATCACACCGTATACGAATTTTTTAAAAACTTTTTTTTTTTTTTTTTTTTTTTGCAGAGCGCATGCAAAGAGTTTTGGAAAACTGTGTGTGTGCTTAAAAACAAAAAGAAAAGGTTTTAGATAGTATCGCAAAATGGAACCGGAACCGGTGGTAAGTCAAGGCCTATCCTCGCAGCCTACGTTCGAAATATTAGGGCATAGGCAGAGATCCATGAAAAGGCTATTTTCAGGCTTTACCGAAACAGAAATTTCCGTGAACCCTTTCCCTAGAGATGCAAACCCCGAGCATTGGGTGACGCATTTATTTAACGATATTCTAAATTTTGCCAAGGAGAACCTTCTAGACCACGAACCCGGTTATTTAGGAATATCCATATCCGATCAAAAACAGGCGGACAAAGGGTTTAACATGAGTGTGAGACGAACAGAACAAGTGAACGCGGATGCTGTCATTGAGAGCCTACAAAGGGTCATGCAAAGCAACCAACAGTTCTTGCTAAGCGGCCCTCTGAAAGTTACTTACGTGTGGACTAAAGAGGTCGCGAGATCGTGATACCGACCATGCCATGCCTGCAGCGGGAACAAAGGCATCGTAGAAATTAAAAACAATGACCAATTGAGCTTAGCAAGAGCCATTGTTGTTTGCAAATCCAAAGTGAATTGTGACGTCAATTATACAACGATGAGACGCTCAGAATTTCTGCAAAAACAAAAGGCCGACGCTCTCTGCGAGCGCGTGGGAAAAGGTAACGTGAGCTGCACGATAGATGACGTCAGAAGCTTTGATATGGAGTTAAAAGGTTACTCTGTGACTGCGTTTGGCGATCATATCGGCAAAAACGTGTTGTACGCGTCCGATAAGCAATGGGATGAACACATTGACGTTATGTTTCACGAGGGACACTTTAACGCCATTGTCGACCTTAACAAGTGTTTCAAATGCAGATACTATTGCCGTCAATGTCACCATCCCTCGGCACACAAAAGAGAATACCACAGGTGCGACGCCAAGTGTGGTAAATGTCACCAGCAATGCGATGCACGATTCGATGCTTACATACACTGTACTGCGTGCAACAGAGACTTTAAGGGGCCTACTTGCTATTCGAATCACGCCAAGAAAGGCGCATTTTATCCCAAACAGCTATCGGTGTGCGACGTGGAGAAGGTGTGTGCGTCTTGCAATAAGCTGGTGAATTTGAGATATAGAAAAACCTCACACGAGTGCGGGGAAAAATACTGCAAACATTGCAAGACGCACGTCGATTCTAATCACTTGTGCTTTATGCAACCGTATGCTTGTAAGAACAAAAGAAAACAATATGTCTTTATGTTCATAGACCTCGAATGTACTCAAAACGTGCCCTATACCGGTAAACAACACATCTACGAGCATGTGCCTAACTTGTGCGTGTTATACCAAGCCTGTCCGCTTTGCATCGACGAACGCCACAAGATGGCGTACTGTACCGAGTGCGGCTCCAAAGAATGGGTATTTACGAACGACCCTGTAAAACCGTTATTCGAGCATATCGCGCAGCCGAGGTTGGCAGCCTGTGGCGTCATTGTGGTGGCTCATAACCTCAGAGCCTACGACGGCCAGTTTTTATTAAAGTACATGGTGGGGCATTTAAAATGGGCGCCGGAGCTTATCATGAACGGCGGCAAGGTATACCGAATGAGATATGCTGTCACCTTCATCGACTCGCTCAACTTCATACCCATGCCACTATCTCGCTTTTCGAAGACCTTCGACTTGAAGGAATGCAAAGGCTATTTCCATATTTATTTAACACCAAGCAAAACGAGCACTACACCGGTCCCATTCCCGATCAAAAGTATTCCTGCCCCGAAGGCATGTCGGTAGAGACCCGAAGAGCCTTCGAGCAGTGGCACGACGAAAAGGTTGCCTCCGAGTACGTCTTCGACATGAAGGCGGAACTGGTGACGTATTGTAAAATGGACGTCTTTCTCCTCGGTCGGGGACTTTCCAAATTCAGAAGGGAATTCTTAGACGAGAACGGCATAGATCCGTTCAGGGAATGCGTCACCATTGCTCAGGCTTGCATGTGCGTGTACAGGAAGCGCTTCATGCCGCCGAAAAAGATTGCCCTCGTACCCGTGGGCAGGTATCGACTAGCGGACAGGCAGTCTCGCATAGCATGCATATGGCTGACTTGGGTAGAGTCACAAAATAATAGTGTTATTCAGCACGCTATGAGAGGACGCGAAGTCAACATCGCCGGCCACAAGGTGGACGGATGCTTCTACCACGGCTGCCGGCGATGCTTTCACAATCGCCACGCCCCCATATACAACACGGCCAACGAAACTATGGCCTCCAGGTTGGAGAGCACAGAGAAGGTCGCGGCCAAAATCCGACGGGCCGGCTGCGCCGTGGTAGAAATGTGGGAGTGCGAGTTCAACGCCATGATGAAGGCCGACCGCGAGCTCGAGCGCCACGCTAGAGACTTCCCAGTACCCGAACCCCTGAATCCCAGAGACGCCTTCTATGGAGGCCGCACCAACTGTACCAACACGTACTGCGAGTCCGAGGGGGACAGGAAGATCTTCTATTATGACGTGTGTAGCCTGTACCCGTTCGTGAACAAGACCAAACCCTACCCCGTCGGCCACCCGAAGATCCACGTAGATCGCTTTCCGCGCTTGGAAGACGTGCGCGGCGGGCTCATCAAGGCCGTGGTTCTACCACCGCAACACCTGTACCACCCGGTGCTGCCGGCGCGCATCAACGGCAAGCCCTTGTTTCCGCTATGTCACGGTTGTGCGGAGTCGGAGAACCAAGATGAGTGCGAACACCGAGAGCAAGATAGGACCCTGAAGGGCACCTGGGTGGTCGACGAAGTCAAGGTAGCCCTCGAGGAGGGGTACCACCTCCTCCAGGACCACGAGATCTGGGATTACGACGTGGTGCAGTACGACCTGTCCACCGGAGCCAAGGGACTGTTCGAGGCCTACGTCGATCAGTTCCTGAAGATCAAGACGGAAGCCTCCGGATGGCCCTCGGGCTGCGACACGCAGGACGCGAGAGAGCGGTACCTGAGAGAGTTCTCGGAGCACGAAGGCGTTGCCCTAGATCCCCACGCGATCGCACCCAACCCCGGTCGGCGCGAGCTCGCCAAGCTGATGCTCAACAGCTTCTGGGGCAAACTCGGGCAGAGGGACAACCTCCCCACGTGCGAGCTCGTCGACAGGTACGATCGACTCCTGGAGCTGCTCAACGACCCGAGCGTCCAAGTGCAGATCTACGTGCCCGTCACCGACGACGTCATGTACGTGGTGTGGAGGTACTGCGAGCAGAGTCCCAAGGTGAACCCCAGCGCCAACGTCGTGATAGCGGCTTACATCACGGCCCACGCCCGCCTGGTATTCTACTCTTACCTGAAGCGACTCGGAGAACGGGTGTGCTACTTCAACACCGACTCCGTCGTTGCCGCCGCCGCTACGGGGGAATGGACGCCGTCCGTCGGACGCCTCCTGGGAGACATGACGGACGAGCTGGAGAAGTACGGGCGGGGCTCGTACATCTCCCGGTTTGCGTCGACGGGGCCGAAGAGCTACTGCATGGAGATCCGGTCCCCGGAGACGGGTAAGACCTTCTCGGTGTGCAAGGTCAAGGGCATTTCATTGAATTCGGGCAACTTGCAGCTGGTGAACGCCGAGGTGATTCGGAACACGGTGCTCCGGGACCCTGACAAGGCGGTGACGTTGACGGGCACCCAGATATCGAGGAAACCGTCGTGGACGGTGGTGGCCGAACCCGGCGTGAAGACTTTCCGCATACTGGTGACCAAGCGAGTGCAGGCCGAGGGCTCCGACTCTTACCCTTTCGGTTACAAAAGGGCACTGGATAAATAGAGACAGCCGGTGCGCCCTCGGGGTCAGTTCGAACCAAGACCCTCATGATGCGCGGACGATCGACTGACTTGAGACGGTTTAGTTTTCCCAGCACGACGCTGGTGGCGGGGACGTCGCGATGCGGAAAATCGACCTTCGTGAAAAACCTCATACGTCACGCCGACCGAATGTTCGACTAGCGCCCGAAGAGGGTGCTGTGGTGCCACCCACCGGAGTACCCGCCCAAGCTCGAAGACTTGCCTCGGAAGTGCGAGGCCCACCCGGACATTCCCCAACTGGAGGATGTGGGAGAGAACTTTCTTTTCATCTTGGACGACCTGATGGCGGAGGGCGGCGGAACGAACGTGTCCAATTTTTTCACCAGAGACTCTCATCACAAGCGCTTCGGAATCGTGTACATTCTGCAAAACGTGTTTCCGCAAGGGCAGAAATATAGGAACATATCTCTGAATGCAAACTACATCGTGGTATTTAAGAATAACAGAGACAAAATGCAGATAGAAAGACTGTGCCAGCAGATCGAACCCAGGAACTCTAGGTTTCTGCTGGAGGCTTTCGAAAAGGCTACCCAACACCCACACGGATATCTGGTGCTGGATTACACGCAATATACGCCCGACCGATACAGGTATCGAACCGGTGTCCTTCCGGACGAAATGCTCTCTTATTTCATACCCAATCGAGACCGTTAATCCAAAAAAAAAAAAAAAAAAAAAAAAAAAAAAAAAATTCTTCGCTATATATATACACGATATATAGCGGTGTTTCTGGACTCCACATGCATTCGCAGGTTGTTTTGACACGTTAAATAAGGCGCATTGGACAACGCTAACCTCATTCCCCGTGCCATCATGGTTAGAGACAGGTTGAGCATTGCCAAATTGAGCAGTCCACTCGTAGCGAGACAGCACGGAAATTTGACGGCCTTAGCCAGAGCGAAGGCGCCCCAGCGCTAAAAATTGTTAAAAAATGCCGACGAAGATCTGATAAAGGCCATTTGCGAATGTATGCTCAACGTGTGCAGAGGTCACGTGCAACTTCCACAGAAGTGCCTAAATCGCTTAAAGAGAAGTAAGGCGTCTTGGAGGAAGTTGGTAGATAAGCGGGTTCCCTTAAAGAAAAAGAAGAAAATATTGATTCAAAAAGGAGGTTTTCTACCAGCGTTTCTGCTCCCCGTATTAGCTTCGCTGTGTAGCGCTCTCGTGTCCAGATTTGCAGGATGAAGTACGGGAGACAGGTTGTGCTGGCCGCCCCGTTGCCGAAAACCGCGGAAAAGCTTCACGTCAGAGACAAGAGCATTTCTAGTCTAGCTATAGAAATGGAGAACGTACAGCGAGCCAAAAAACTGTCTGCCGACGAAAAGTGGCCTCTGCTAAAATATAAATTGGGGAAGTATCTGGATCTGGTGTCACAAGTGAGACAACCCTTCCTTAGCAATCACGACGACGACGACGATGATGCTTACGAGGACGTGGGCCGAGACGTGCGGGTGAAGCACGAGGTCGCTCCTAGGACGATCAAACGACACCCTCTATCCCCTCGCAAGAGAAAGAAGTCAAAGTCGCCCACCTCCACGTATCAATTGCGCCCCCGGCGTTGGGTGCCCCTGTAACAAAAAAAAGCGATGAAGGAATGGACTGCGTTGAGGCGATTGTATGCCACACCGGAACATTATGCCGGCCTGGGAACGGTGAAGTCCCTGCGAAAGGCCACCGGAGAGTCAAAGACCAACATGGAGTCCTTCCTTCGAACCCAGGAAAGTTATACTTTGGACAAGCCCGTGAAAAAGCTGTTTCCCACCAGATACTATCACGTGACCAATATGGACGATCTCTGGGAAGCCGACCTCAACATCATGAGCAGCGTCAGAGAACATAACAAGCCGTATGCTTACATTCTCAAAGTCATCGACGTATTCTCCAAATACGCGTGGGCCATTCCTCTGAAAGCGAAACTTGGCGCCGAGGTGGTCGAGGCGTTTCGTTCCATATTTTCTCAGCGAGTTCTCATGGTCCTACAGACGGACAAGGGAACCGAGTTCACCAACACGACGTTTCGCGACTTTCTAAAGAAGGACATCGTGCAACATTACACCACCAAAAATAACGTGAAAGCCAGCGTCGTGGAACGGCTTAACCGAACCCTGAAGACCAAGATGTGGAGATATTTCACTCACAAAAACTCTTACAGGTACGTGGAGGTTCTTCCGGCCCTACTCGAGTCGTACAATAGTTCGCATCACAGGTCCATAAAGATGGCGCCCAAGCAGGTCAACGAGTCTAACATCTTGCAGGTGCACCGCAACTTGTACGGAGACAGGCGTCTGCCGCGGCCTAGCAGACCCAAATATATCGTCGGCGATCACGTGCGCATTTCCAAGGAGAAAATGAAGTTCGACAAGGGGTACGAGCAGAACTGGACGGGCGAGATATTCGAGATAGCCGAGGTGGTGCGCGGTCGACCCGTGGTATATAAGTTGTAGGATCTGGCCGGAGAAGCAATAGACGGCGTATTTTACACCGAAGAGCTGCAAAAGGTCGCGCTCCCCGAAACTTTCAAAATTGATAGCATTTTGCAAACTAAAGGCAGAGGGAGCAACAAACAGGTATTGGTGAAGGGGAAGGGATATCCGGCCAAATTCAACTCGTGGGTCGTGGCTTCAACTATCGATTCGGCATGATCAAGACCAAGCCTTTCTCCCTCACGCTGGCGAGCAATGCTTCGATGGATCACTTTACCGATAACACCACGGCAAGATTCTCAAACGTCTTGCCCGAGAGGATCGTCCTACAGGGGGAATGGGAGGTGGCTCTGCAGAAGGTCAGGTATCCGGTGAAATTCTACAACGTCGCCCCGGACGAAGCCCGCGTCACGGGCACCAAATACACCATGACGCACCTCCCCACGCATTCCGAGTTCAGCTTGCAAATCCCTCGAGGCATCGTGCACCATCCTAAAGACCTGGTGAAACTCGTCAACGACGTCATTCTCGAACATTTGTCGGTAGAAAATTTCTTCCTCTTCGACGAGAGCAAGAACACGGCAAGCGTGAATGCAACGGTCACACGATTGCACCACGCATCCTTCCAAGGGTACGTGGAGAACGTGGTGCGCACGGCTATACCGTACGTTCCCTCCGAATACGAAACCTTCAACAACGAGCCCCAGCATAAACCCGAAGCCAAAATCCAGGCTCACCCAGTCGAAAAGCTCCTGGGAGTAGCGCAAAAGGTTGGAAAGCCCAAAACCCTCACGTTTTCTTCGACCCAGCCTCCACCACCCCACACTCCCTCCGCGCCACACAAGGAAGGCCTTCCACCACCAAGGTCCGGCGAGCACGATTCTGATCCCCTGCATCGCATTCATAGTTTGATGCTGACTCCGACGTTGGCCAAGATGTTAGGCTTCGAAACCTATACCAACGTCATTCTCCAGGCAGGGCCCAAACATCCTGTAGATCGATATATGGGGTTTCCTTATGAAATGTTCATCTATTGCAACCTAGTCGCACCGCAAGTGGTGGGAGATACCTTCGTCCAGGTGATAGAGAGCGTGGCGGTGGAATACGAGAGAAGCAATAACACTTACATGACCGACGAAAAGACGTACTTTCCCCAAAATTGGGTGCCCCTCGTGCACCAGGACTTCAAGACGGTTAACATAGATTTAAGGAACGGTTATGGCGATCTCTTGCCATTTGCCGACGGATTTTCCTCTACTATAGTTCTCGCTTTCCGACCCAAACCGCAATAATGGATGTGCAGACCGTCACACAGTACTATCTTAATCAGGCGGGTGGCGCATTGGACGATCGCGATTTCATTCTGTACAAGGGAAAGCGCTTTCAGAGAGGCAGCGGACTATTTTATGCTCTTGGAGGACTCTTCAGAAGGGTACTACCCTTTCTAAAGAGCGGTGCAAAGGCTGTCGGGAAGGAGGCGCTCAAAGCGGGTGCTCACGTGCTGTCCGATGTCGCCGCGTCCGGAACATCGCCGAAGGAGGCCCTGAAGTGGAGGCTGAAGGAGGCCGGGTCCAATTTAAAGCGAAGGGCCGACGAAAAGATCGATGCTATGCTCAGTTCCGGATTGAGACGCATCAAAAGAATAAAACGAACCAAACGCAGCCGTGGCAAACAGTCGAAGCCGAAACGCGGAAGGCGCAAGGTTCAGGACGTCTTCTCATAATGGCAGACGAAGCCGTGATCATGAGTTAAAAACTGGATCTCTTTAAGGATGTCCCCGTTCAGATGAGCATCGAGGAATCTCGAATTATATTCCTAAACCCTCAAAACACGTTAATGAAGAATGCGCCAATTACCTTTCATTATTTGGGAAATGCAGACGATTACCTAGACCTGACTTTCGTCGTGCTCGAACTCGCGCTGAGCATCGTAGACGATCAAGGAGTAGACATCGAACCGGAAGTGAACGCCACTTTCGTCAACAATGCATTGAACTCCCTGTTTCAACAAATTCAGGTATCGCTGAACAACGTCATCGTATCCATACCTCAAGCCGGCTACCCCCACAGAACTTATTTCGAGACGCTTCTCAATTACTCCGAAGATGCCATGAACTCCAAGCTAGAATCTTCCCTGTGGAAGAAGGACACGGCGGGCATCATGGACTCTTTCGTCGCCATTGCCGAGTTTCAGTGGCGTCACGGCTTCACCAAAGGCAACAACGTCGTTCAACTCATAAGCCCACTTTCCAACGCCCTATTCAGACAGGAGAAGCTCATGCTGAACAACGTCAGCATGACCATCAAGCTGACTCCTGCCTCGCCGCAATTCTATTTGTTTTCCGACGTCTCCACCTTTAAGGGCTACGCCAAAATCCAGTCTTCTACCCTGCGTCTAAAAACAGTACGACCCTCGCCAACCATCAAGCTTGCGCACCAGGCCGTACTGACCAAGAGCAATGCAAAATATCACCACAAGGATGTCAGCTTTCACGCCCTCAGCATTCCAAAGGAATCCAGAGCGATGACGTTCAGCGACGTCTTCATAGGGCAAATTCCCAGAAGGGTAGTCGTGGCCATGGTCACCGACAAGGCTTATTCCGGCGATGTCACCAAAAACTCATACAATTTACAGCACTTCAACTTGAACTCCTTTCAGCTCTATGTCAACGGTCAACCCGTCCCATCCCAACCGCTCCAACCCGACTTTTCAAACGGCCACTATCTGCGATGCTTTCAGACCCTGCAGGACGGTCTAGGAATTCACTGCAGAGATGAAGGGCATTCCATTTCCAGACAAGCATACCCCGCAGGATATACGGTAATGGCCTTCGATCTAACGGCCGACATGAGCGCCAACGAATATCACATCTCGGGGCAGCGCCACGGTACCGTCTCTATAAGCATCGGTTTTGCCAAGACCTTGACAGAACCGGTTATACTTTTGGTGCTGGCGGAAATTCACCGCACTCTCGAAATAGACGCTAACCGCTCCATTTTGGTATCATGAACACCTTTCAAATACAACAATTTTTATCGACATGCCCCTCCACGCGTCCTCACTTTTCGGGCGTCTACCCCTACGACAAGCTTCCCAAAATGCATACCATTAGAAGACTCCCCTTGGCTCTAGTCGCCAACACGGATCCCAGCACGAAACCGGGCAAGCACTGGGGCTGCATCTTTGTAGAAAAGAACGGTCAGGGAGAATATTTTGACAGTTATGGAATAGGCCCCATCTTGCCCCATTTTATTCAATTTCTGAACAACCTCTGCGGTCCCCGATGGTTCACTAACTCCAGAAGGCTGCAAGGTAATGACAGCACCACCTGCGGTCACTACGTCATCGACTATCTCTCCCACCGCTGTTCCGGTCTTCCTAAGGTTAAATTCTTTTCCAAATTTCGCGTCAGCAATTTCGCCCATAATGATGACGTCATTCTCAAAACCTACAAACGCGTATGCCAAGCAAAGTGCTCTAACGCTCAACAGTCCTGTCAACCTCTGCAGGTAAGAAGCTGCCGCCTAGAAACGCCCATACATCGTGACTTGCTATTCGCATGTATCATCACCATCTCTCTTGCCTGTGCTTTCAGAATACGCTTCCGTTGCTATAAAACCCTCAGTCACACCGTCCGTCGCAGTCAGTCATGGAGAACGCGCAGGGAGACACGCCAACCAGGTGAGCGCTCAACCGTCTTTTTCTTTTTCTTTTTCTTTTTTTTTTTTTTCATTTGGTTTTCGTTTGACATGCATTCGAAACGATTCATTTCTGTCTCTCTCTCTCTTGTTTCAGTGCAAACAATGACAAGTGCCGTGCAAAAAGGAAACTTCGCATTCCCGATGCCGACGTTACGCAACTCGTGAGCAGCGTTAGTCCCGCTCCAACAGAACAAGAAGAGGCTAACTACCAACCCAGCACCGTAGTGGGACCTCTGTCGGACATCTACTTCCTAAATCCAAACCAGAGCAAATACTTGTGTGTGGGTTTTTCACCCGTGTCGCCGCACCAGCTGGTGGTCACCATTGCAAAGTGCGGGCAGCGCAACGCAGTGGTCCTGGGTTCGATACAGTGGCAAAATCTCGTCGATATTAAGGCTATCATTCAACGCCGTTTTGAATCCGGACAGGGCCCTCTCCAATCCTACCAACTCAGCAACGGCGTCGTCGTTCTCATCAAAATGTATTTGGAAAGCTGAAGATCGTCCTCAAAGATCTGCAAGGGGTCACCGTCACGATCAATCACCAAGAGTGGATCGTGCTGGATAGCTGCAGCGAATTATCACAGACATTCTCTATCACAAAAAGAAAGAGGAGGCCGACGTTCAAAATCAGATAATGGCATACCGCAAGTACATGCTTCACCATCATGCCTCCGGTGTGCCCTTCGACAACATGAATTTCACGCAGTTCACCAAATATATACGCTCTGCTAATTTCAGGACTTTTCTGGAGGCAGAGCATTATCTCAAGTCTGATTTTGCGCAAAGCATCCAGCGATGAAGACAAGGAGTTCCAGTGGTTCGAATTCGTTCCCGCAACGGCCCTATACATCATTTTCTACGAGCAACAATACATCTCGACAGAAAAAATGCAGAAACCAAGAGCGGATCCTTAACGGCGGCCGACCTATATCAGGGCAGATCAAATTCTCGGCGATTGGATGTGTAGCGTCTATCAAGACAGAGTTCTCGTTCAAAATCCAGACGCTCAAGATCCACCAATCAGATTACTGTTGGTGGTAAAATATCAACGGTTTTTTTCCTGTGCCACAACGTCACATCCGACGGATGTGATATTGCAATCTCCTTCCCCTACTCCCCCCATCCCCATCCCCTCCCCCATCCCCTTCCCCACCCCTTCCCCACCACGTCCCCTCCCCTCCCCCCACCAACGGATGTCTGTGTGATCGCAAACTCAGCGCTTCCCCGCCGGATGCCTCTATCTACATATACGGTTCATTTTGCCTTCAGTTGGTGATGAGCTCTCGTGGAGGAACGACCGGCGAACCGTGCAAGACCTACCACTACTCCTTCTGCTTTCACCCCTTGTGCAGCTGCAATCTCCGTCTTCGTCTGACGCACTTGTACTCCAGGTGTCAACTTGGACTAGACGAAGATCTCGCCGAACTCAACGCGCAAATCCAACAGCTTCTCCGCAAGTACCGCAGCAGATGCTCCACACCAACTGCACCTGCTACTCCGTCCTCCTAAAGTTTCTGGAAAACGGACGACGCATCGAGGTGCTACTGCCCAAGGAACGACAAGTGTTGCTGCACAACGGTAATATCATCTTTCGTCGTTACCCTCCAAACGACGTCGACCTCGTTTGGAACCAACTTTCTATTGCCGACCAGCAGGCTTGTGCTCCTTTTCGAAGGTGCACACAACATTACAACTTACCCTCACAAAACACTCACATCGACGGCCCTGCACCGTTTGTCAAAAACTGCCATCTGTGCCAACATGTCCCTGGAAGCTCTTAACGAACTAGAAGGACTATCACACAGTGCAGACACTCAAAGCGTATCTTCGCTTCAACAGAACGTACCGTATCGTGTCGTCGCCGTTAAAATCCTCGACACCATCCATGGAACCAAACTCGTCGCCAAACTAGACAACGACACCGAAGTGTTCCTACCAACCAGATTCGCCAAGGCCTCTAGCGAACTCATCAGCAAACTCAACTCAACATCCTTCTGCATCATCTACGGTGGCGAAGAAAAACTTCGAAGCGGCTTCAAAAGGTACATCGTCAAGTTTACCCCTTATTCCAAAAAAATAATGTCCTGTGAAACAGATCCTTTCAACGTGGGAAACAATCTCACCATCAAACTCCTATTCACCGCTCAACTCTCTAGCAAAGAAAATCTTCCCTCTCCCATACGCATTCTATCTTTCTACACCACCTTCTTTGGGAACGTCAAAATCGTTTCCGTAAAACTAGACATCCAAGATGCAGACGTCCTCCACATCCAATATCTACCTGTCAAAACTCAACATCGTCAACAAAAGGCTCGCTGCACCATATTCCTCGGTAACAGCAAAAACCCTTCTATATCCAACAGAGGAACGAACTCAGGATGCCATAACAACGACGTCGTCATACCCATCTACATACCAACCTTCGATCAGGAACTTCCGCAAAACCTTTCTCACCTAATGCTCTCCTGCGTCACAGAACCTATCTACGATTCATCAACGTTTAGCAGCAACAGCAGCAGCAGTGAGCACGAAGACATCCAACCAACTTCCAATCTCCAGTGCACCACGCAGTTCAAAATTATTCTAGTGAGACCAACGCATTAAGAACTTTAGTGCATTAAAAAAAATGTGCTCTTTTAACCTATTAAATATATTTGTTCTGTATTTTTGTTTCCACTAAAAAAACATTTGTATGTTAATCTATTTCGCAATTTATCATTCACTACTTTTTCTTTTTAACTTGTAAGAAAAAAATACACTATGTTAATCCATAACGCTATTCATCATCATTCCTGCTTTCTTTTAGATTTGTAATCAAATATTTGTTTCTGTGTTCAACAGTAATTTTGTAATGTTCAATGGAAAAATACACTATGTTAATCCATAACGCAATTCATCATTCCTGCTTTTTTAGCTTTGTAATCAAATTTTTGTTTCTGTGCTCAACAATAATTTTGTAATGTTCAATGTATCTTCTCAATAAATAAATGAAATAGTGCCTCCTTAAGCAATTGGATTAACGAATGGCGTTAGTGTCGCGTGGCGCACCGTTCATGGCGGGAAATTTGAAAATTTGAAATTAACAACGTTCTCAGAAAAAATTCAAATGTTCACATTTTTCACCAATGTCGTCGTTAATGGCGGGAAAAATTCAAATGGCGGGAAATTTAAAATTTTGAAATCAACCGCAAAATGGCGGGGAAAATTTCAAATTTTCCCGCCATCTTGAAATTTTCAAATTTCCCGCCATCAACGGCGGCACTAGCGCCACGCGACATTAACGCCATCTAGCGGGGAAAAATCGTTAATCCAATTGCTTAAGGAGGGACTATAACTACTGACGGCGATTATGTCGATACCAAAATAGTGCTCCACCACGTCGACACCGAAGCTGGTCGACATATCCGGCAACGGCAAAATTGTGTTGCTCTGGCGAGGCAAGAACATCTACGGGGGTTGGTAGAGCAAACGTTATAAAAGCAGAGCGCCCTTGGTACTTCCCTATAATGCTGATGAACAAGAGCGGAGACCTATGCTTTGGGGTGGACTGTTTTACCTTACATCGGATTGACGAAATCCGGGACACTTTTGCTGGTGCTCAGTGATTTTTAACCATGGACCTGAAATCGGGATACTGCCAAGCTTTAGTGGAACCCACAGACAAGGAGAGGGCATTCTCAAATAAAAAAGGCTTAGGCAATTAATTGTAATGCCTTTTGGCCACAGCAAAGCGTCCGCCGCCTTCCTGCGACTCACGCAGCAGTAATGAGCGGCTCACTTACGACTGCAGACAGCCAACCTGAAGCTGAATGCGAAAAAGTGAACAACAAGGATAACCGCTTGACGCACATATTCTCGCCAAGTAGGGTAGCTACGGACCAAGAGAAGTTTCGGGCTGTGAGGGACTGACCTTCTCCGGTAGGTAAACGAGAGTGATGCAGTTTGCTGAGCCTATTCACCTGCTACGGTCGGGTCCTCAGTGGCTTCTCCAACATCACGAAGCCCCTCACTCGTCTGACGTAGGAACACCGACCTTAAATATGGAAGGAGAAGATCGGGAAAGTGTTGCAGGTGCTTAAGTGCGCATTCTTAATTGCGTCTATTTTAGGTTTTCCACAACTGGGAGGTGACTTCATCGTAGACACCGATTACAGCGACAGTGGTCTACCATCCCAGGTCTAGCAAGGAGAGGAGCGAGAAATAACGTACCACATAAAGACGATCTCCAAAGCGGAAAGGAACTAAGGCGTTACCAGGCAAGAGCCCCTAAAACAATGGAATACTTCCATACGCATTTGCATTCAGCTACTCCTCCTAAGGACTCACCACTCCGCTCTCATCCTGGCTGTTCAGCTGCCAGAAACTCGAGGGCCAGACAGCACATAGTGTCCAGAGGTTACAAGAGCAAAAGTTTACATCGGAGGGAAAGGGGCCCCTCAAATACGGATGTCATTTCAATAATACCATGCCTAGGGGTGTGTGGTTGGCGGACGTCGACTTGAGGCTACTCCTGAGAGAAATCGAGAGAGAGAGAGAGAGAGAGATCAGGTCGAGCCTGGAAGACAATGCATCCAGAAGTGATGCGCTATAGACCTGCTGTGCCTAACGGGGGCTCACTTAAGACTAAGGAAGATATGTTGTGCAGTGTTTGATAGGAAGACCCATAAATAGAAGCTGATCCTTTTACAGATCAAGGTGGGGGAGACTTGGAGGAAGTGCATGCTTGTAATTCGGGAGGGCAACTTGGAACCTACCGAACAATCCACAAGCTTCGAAAAGGATACTTTGGTTTATATACATGGGCAGATGATCAGAGGTGGTGCGCCAATGCAATGTGTGTAAGCCTCCCCCTCCCCAGGGGCCTATTTCGGTAGCTACGGGCCTTGGCGTTCCCGAGCCGCTCACCATCATTCCACCCCTCCCATGTCCAACAGCGCCACGTGTAGCTGCTTTGACTGCTACTCTTCATCAGCCTCTTCCTCTTCTAAGATTCTTCTGATTACACTGTTCTGCACGGAATTTGTTTTTTTGAAATTAATGAGTGTTTCTGAATCACATTTTCACACTGATTGCAAAACTGAAATCCGTTTTTACATACCACGTCAGAATTTTTTGAAATTCAAATCTTATGTTTTGAATATTTTTCATAATGCACGTACTGTAGTAATATTGCCACGTGCTTATCGTTTGTTAGAAAGGCTCAACAGCTTATAATTTCAACTTTATCACTTAAAATGTGAAATAATATAACTATTACTATGTTTAGATTTCATATTCATGTATATATTTCTTATAGTTATTAAAATCTACTACCTATATCCGCCCTAGGAGATGTACAAAAATTTGTCATGGCGATAAGACATGCAATATTTATTCTTGGAGGTACTTATCTATAATATAAGATATATTGCCATCTGCATCCAGTAACATTGAAGCTGAATCTCCAGTGGGTAATATTTATGAACCAGACAATTCTGGTGAGTATAGATCTTTTGCTCAAAGTGAGCTTAATGATTTAGTAAGAGATTACCTAAAGAATCAGCATAACTTTTAGGCTCTAGGTTAAAAGGAGAAAAAAAAGTATTGGCCGAGGGTACATATTTTTCATGGTATAAACACAATGAGAAGGAACTTGTCCCCTTTTTTGCTGAAGAAGAAAATTTGGTGCATTGCCAAGATACCCCTGCTGTCTTCAAATCTTACAATAAAAGTTATGATTAAAAAGAGTGGAGGTTCTTCATAGATTCTTCCTAAAAAGTCTTAAAGGTGTTTTGCTTCATAATGAAAGCTTTCATCCTTCCATTCCTGCAGCTCACCCTTTTCTTTTAAAGGTGACACACGAAACATTTTGTTACAAGAACTACAGTACGAAAACCATCAATGGCTAGCCTGTGGAGATTTCAAGGTTATTGAACTATTACATGATCAGCAGCCTGATTTCACAAAATAACCTTGTTTCTTATTTGAAAGGAATAGCAGAGCTAGGTCAGTACACTGGAAAAGGGAACAGTGGCCACATAGGGCTAATTTAGCACCCGGTTTAAAAAAAGAGATAAATAGTGAACCTCTTATTGATCCCTCAAAAGTATTGTTGCTACCTTTCCATGTGAAATTAGGTTTAATGAAACAATTTGTGAAAACCCTAGATAAGGAAAGAGCACTTTAATAGCTTTACGTTACATTTCCTTCATTCTTCTTCTTCTGCTTCTTCAGATTACCCTTCCCTTATATAGGACTTACACCCCCTAGAACTTATAAGCCAGTGCCTAGGGTCAGATGCCTGTCGGGGAGCACAGGAACCTATGGACCGGACAGAGTGAAGACCCGGAGGCAGGTGGTCAGCCAAGCACTAGGTATGAGAGTGAGGAAGAGGACGATATGAAATGCAGGCGAAATGGATGAGTAGAAAGGTGATAATGGAGAAATTGGTGGAATGAGTGGCGGGGGAAACCGGAGCAACCGGAGGAAACCCGCCCTGACGCCGCTTCGTCCACCACAAATACAACGTGCGGGTCCCTGGGATCAAACCCGGGCCGCCTAGGTGGTAGGCGAGCGCGCTAACCGCTCGGCTACGGCGCCACCTCCTTCATTATTCAATGAAAAAAATTAAAGCTGGTGTAGGTATTCGTTGGCCCACAAATTCGAAAACTGATGGACAGTCAGTTCGAGAATACTGTGAGTCGAGAAGTAAAGGATGCCTGGAATGCTTTCAGAAACGTTGGTTTAATTTCCTTGGAAATAACTAAGACCCAAATTATGTTAACATACTGAAAGTATGCCACAAAATTTCAAACAATTTGGTCGCAACACGAGTGTCAAAATACATTTTCTTCATTACCATCTAAATTAGTTCCCTGATAATTTAGGAGATTTTAGTGAGGAATAGCGCAAATAATTTTACCAGGATATAAAAATTTGGAAATGAGGTATCAAGGGAAGTGGAGTATTCACATGATTGCGGACTATTGTTTGATGTTAAAAAGAGACTACTCTGAACAATACGCGAGGAGATTAAAGAAAGTTTAAGTGTAATATTGAGGTAAGTTTATAAATGTGCTTATAATTATTATTATTAATTAGTGGCAAATAAATTATAATTATGGCCTAGTTTTCCATACAAAATTCTTGTTGAAACTATTTGTTATCTCATTTCACAAATTTTAAGGGGATTAGAGGAGGCCGTGATAAGCTCTAGTAAAAGTTTATATCCTTCCTGTAGTCTTTTATCCGTTTATTAGTTTTAATTATTTCGGAGTGTTAATACTTATCTTCGAAAAGTGCACAGTTAATTACAGTGTTGGTGCTATTAGCACCCTTCAGTTTAATTTATATTACTAAGAAAACCAGAAATGAGTTTGCCGGAAACATCTGCCAATGTTAAGAAGCAGAAGCTGGAACATGTTTCGCCGTTGGCTTCACAGAACATATATTCTGCTTTACAGGAAATGGAACATGAATCAGCTCATGTAAGTACAAAAGCAAATGCTAAAAAATCAAAGGTGCTGTTCCGCCTATTTATGTCACTAATATTGTAAATATGAATGGGTTTATAGCAGCATTGCGTAACCAAAACATAAGTTTCAAAACACATGACAGTCAGCGAGAATAAAGTTAAACTCACATTTGAGACGATTGAAAACTACAGGTCGACAGTCAGCTATCTGGAAAGCAACAAGGCCGAATTTTACACCTACCAGCTAAAAACCGAAAGAAACTTCAGAGTGGCTGTTAGAGGACTGCAACCCACATGCGATACCAAAATGATGATGGATGAACTTTCTGAACTTGGCTTTCAATCTGCGCAGATGATACCCATCCACCACCCAGTAACAAAAATACCTCTACCTTTATTCTTCCTGGACTTGAAACTTAACACTAATAATGAGAAGATCTACGAAATCGACCGCTTATACGGGGCAGTAGTAAAAATAGAGCTACCCAAGTCAAAAAGTTCCATAATACAGTGCATGAATTGCCAAGAGTATGGACATAGTAGAAACTATTGCCATGAGGCGCCACGCTGCGTGAAATGCGCTGGTTCACACCCTACAGCCAAGTGTAATAAACACCCAGATGCACCTCCAGTCTGCGCTAACTGCAAAGAGCAACATACTGCAAATTATAGAGTCTGCCGTGTATATAAACTACTACAAAATTCAACACAGCAAACAAAAATTGCAACAACAAAAACATTCGCTCCAGCACCAGTAACTTCCGAAAGTGCTTCAAAAGCTAATACACGAGTCTTCAAAGGTGCTACTTACGCTGACGCTGCAAAACAGACACAGTTCTCTGATGATAATAACTTAATTAGCAAACTTGTTGATAAAATTGACTCACTAGTTTCAGTCATTATTCCAATCATTAACACATTAAATCAAGTCCTGCCTGTGCTTATTAACAGCACAAAATGAGCACACAAGAAATCATAAAAGTCTGCCCATGGAACACCCGTAGTATCAATAATAAATATCACGAATTACTTACTTTCGTCCAAATGTACAATATTGATATTTTAATGGCTACAGAACCAAAACTTTCTCCTAATATTCATTTTAAGCTACCTGGTTATAACATATATAGAGCAGATCATCCTAACAATACTAGAAAAGGAGGTTCAGCAATATTTATGGATGGAATTTAAGGGCCCGTCGACAACTAGGTCATTTGGGAGCAATATTTATAAAATCAACTTTGGCTCATGACGAACTAGCCCCAATCAAATAGATTGAATTTGAAACAGCTAGAATATATATATGCCGGGTGTTAATGAACTACACCTAAATAATTTCAGCGATTGTGGACGTGACTAATACAAGCAAGTTGAGATAGGCAATGCATGGTCTGCGGCTTAACATAACGTAGTTAATTTTATTATGTTAAACCTAATTGGCATCAGATGCTGATAAGTTGGTGTTTAAGCAAGGTGGGTGAGATTATTGGATTAGAATGTCTTTAAAACTGCTTCTCGAATATAGAAATATCGAAACTTAATAGCTCATTATTGACGTTCTCAAGATTTAATGCCTCAAAGATATCTCAAATCTCGAAATAATCACCTGCCAGTGCGACACTGAACAGCGATTAACTGCCTTCTTGCATCAATAGCCTACTCTAAGTATTTGTGTAGCTGTTCTGGTGACCCGATCCGTAACGCCGAAAACTGTTCCAGAGGTCAATGGTTCGGTTACTGTCATGTGGTTAATTTTTTTTTTCTTCGTCATAAATTACAATAGGCAGTTCCTTTAAACCTGACGTAAAGAGTTGCATTTACTTTTCATTTTATGTAACTTGTTCACCCTTTAAGCCTCCTCCCATTTAGACGTACAGCATGTGAGAGTATTAAGCAGGATTCAACCTTTGTTAGAAGGAATTGTAATTAATTGCACTCACAAGGTGAAATTCCTCTGCAAAATGCATTGTACAAGAATTAAAACCTTAGACAAAATATTAAAACAAAAACAACCAAACAAACAAAACAAAAATGAAAAAAAAAAGACAAATAAAGTGAAGGAGACGCGAACTCGTTTACCTTTCACTTGAAAGCTAATGTCGTCTCTACATTTTCGTGTGTTATGCACTCAAGTGGTATCGTCATTAGCAGTGGCGTACTGGTACTTTAGAAACTTATAGCCGTAACTTTCACATTTGAACCAACAGGCCATAAGTCTCCTATCCCAAATTACTTGTTTCAGAGATCTCCACTTGCTCAGAAAATATTTCGGTGTAGTTCATTAACACCTGTATATATAACAAAATATCAATTTGGCTCGTTTTACTCTGCCCCAGAAAATAGACTAACAATTGCAAGCTTTTTTGATATTTTTCACGTAATGGGTTCTCGCTTTCTCCTTGGGGGAGATTTTAATAGCAAGCACCCTAGATGGGGTTCAAAAGTGACAAATCCAAGAGGACGTATTCTACATGACGTAGCTTACCAGCTTTCGCTAAATTTCATATTTCCAGTAGAGCCAACCTACTACCCGGATAGGGGAAATTAACCAGATATCTTAGACTTTTTCATAACTAAGTATGCAGGCGACCTCTTCACGACGACATCTGTACTTAATGACCTTAGCCAGGACCTCCTAAATACCGGACCTGACACTGTGATTCAAGATGGCGGCCTATGTGCTGGGAACTACTTATAAACAACTCGTCTACAGGCTACGATTTTAACGCAGTAAAATAAAAATGTTGTGTAATAACACGCCTATTTTGTGAATATGGGCTGCGTTAAACACAAAAACACTGTCTTAAACATAACCTCAAGTAAACAAAAAAGAATGACATTTAATATTAAACGATAACCCATGGGGAATGAAATATATAACCTTAAATATCATTCATGCAATCTACAGGTCTATATGCCGTTATGTAACTGCATTACACACTCAAATTACAAAGAAGATAGACAAAACTGCAATCAGCATGTTACTTAAATAAAACAGAAGTGTTGACATTGAGTTGACTCAATTATTAATAATTGTTTACACTGTTTTTCACATTTGTACAATGTACATAATGTTATATACCTACACAAAACATACTATACTGGATGGCTGATATACAAATGCTGCCATTTAGGATAATTAACTGTCTACTAAATTCAAAAGTTTTAGGGTGGAAATTTGCTTTTACTATTACTGAAAACTTTTGATTACTCAGTTTGCAACAACATATTACTCAGCACTTCATGACACTTTATTTTACAGGGGGAATCCACAAAAGCAGATGAAATATTAAAAATAATAACCGTAAAACAGCACTGTAAATGAAATATATGAAATATATGAAATACGTAATCTTAAATCAGCATTGTAAAGCAACATTGTGTTAGGTTAGGTTAGTGTTGTATATGAGTGGGGTGACAGGGTCCTGTTATCGAAATATTTACAATTTGGGCAGTGTTTATGCAATCATTTCAACGTAAATGCATTAATCAATCATTGTAGCATATATTACACTCGTTTATACACATTTATTAGCTAAATATCCGCCGCATAAGCGAAATAAAACCACTTCATCGCACGTACGAAATTTTCTCATAAATAAAACACGAAGCTTGAGCGCACAATAAAACTTACAAGATCGTAATCAGCAATAAAAGCTGCATCCATTGCACTATGTTTCATTCGTTTTCTCGAGCGGCCGATTTTGTAAATATTTACCAAACTTTGCTATAGTCTACAGTTTTACATGCAGCAACATAACACATTTCTTCTAAACTACAGCTACACATTTAAATTACAAAGACAAAAGATAATGTATAAATACAAGCAGCATACTACTTACATGAAACAAACTGTTGGTGTTGCAGATGCCACTAATTGAGTTCACTCGAAATTATTGTCTTTCACTATTCACCATGTTATATATACACCGGCAACTAACACACATAACGCTGCAATTTATAGTAATTAAATACTGAATTTAGAAGCTTTATGTTGTAATTTACCTTTTGTTTTAACTGTAAGTTTCTGATTTTTAATTTGCATCCGGGAATGCAACAGTTACGGGGCATTGTCATGTTTGAGGTTAGGTTGTAGTATGGCAACAATAACATACACTACTGGAACAGTTTTTCTTCAACAACCACTCACCACTGTAATCGTGACACAAATTGTACTTGCAAAGAGATAAATTAACCACACTATACGGCTAATGTAGCCATAGTCCTAGATGGAACACAATAAACATGAACACGTGGATAGCACACGGAACAGTCAACACGTTATTAGATTTATTCCCGTTCCCTATACTGCCCAAATAAAACTTTTGAAACACTCGCTTTGCTAATATGAAGACAAACTTACATAGGAATTATTATAACAAACAATAACTCGAAGACATATAAGATAATACGAAAAACAGCGTGTGGAAACACCTCAGAAATCACTCCCACCAGCCGACGCCATTTTTGTACAACTGGGATGCCAGGGTCAGGTCCGTTAATCTAGAGGGTCCTGCCTTAGCTCAGATCACTATCGTGTAACGCTGACAGCATTAAGTATGCCTGAGATCAACAACTACTCCACAGCCAGTCTTATAAAGGAGCCTTTTGATTGGACTCGCTATACAAGAACACTTGAAGACATTACTGATTTAAAACTTCCTTTTAAATCACCTCGTGATATTGACATCGCTGTTACAGTGCTAACCAGAAACAAGATGGCGCCGCCGGTGGTGGGTGTGGTTACGAGAGCAGCGACAAAGTTTTTACAAGAAACCAGCAAAGAGGAAGGAAATATACTGCAAAGAATGTTATTCACAGAGAAGAACGACAAAGAAAGTAGCGGGAATGAAGGTAGAGCCGCGGAAGAAGAAAGAAATTCAACTTATGACCGAGAAAATATGAACGCCTTACAACCAAGCAACACTCCCAAAATGGCGGGCAGCGTTGAGGTACATCGTGAAAGTAACGCACATATATCTCAAATTACTGCGGTAAATGTGAGTGAGTATCAATGTAATCATAGCGGCAACTTCAATAATCCTAAAATGCAAGTAAATGCGTAAATACTTACGGAAGAAGAGTGCAACCGAAAAGAAAATGACCTTGGTGAAGTACCCAAAAAAGACGGGAACGAGTATGTAAGCTCTCTACACAAAGTGATCGAAATAATGAGTTCTGATTTAACAGAGGCGAAAAATGAAATTAAGAGGCTAACAGAACAAAAGAAATATTTACAGGAACTACTACAGTCACCAACCCAGAGTGGATACAAGTGAGAGGAACTTCGAAATCAAATCAAACACAAATCAACAAAGTAAGTCACTGGGAAATTCGGGAAATGTACTGATACTAGGAGACAGCCATGCAAAAGGACTAGCGAAAAGGATAAACCACTTAGGAAAACCTATTCCAGGAGCTAATGCAGTGGTGAAACCGGGTGCAAAAATTATAGATGTGGCCGAAAACATTGAAGCAAAGTGTGCTTTCTTCACAAAGAACGATTTTGTAGTGCTTATGGGAGGTAGTAATGATGTGGCAAGTGGGGAATCAGAAAATGTAATTGTGAACATAGAGACCGCAGTGAAATCCTTAACCTTCCGGCAGGCGCGCCTAATTTTGTCACATGAGCAGGCGCGCGTTTTAAAATTTACAACATGGACATTTTTAAATGATAGCAACCGAATGATAAACAAACTGGTTAATATTTTGAATAAAACAGTTCAAAACAACTATTATCACATCCTATGACAAAAACTTAGCTCTTTTAGTTCTCTATGATACCATTTTATCCAGCTATTCTGAAACACATTCATTTTCATAACACCTTTCACATACAATTTGCTTCTTAGTATGACTTTTACAAGCAAAGTTTCCGCATCTATCACATTTAATGGAAGTTGAGGAATTTTTTTGACGTCCACAAAGGATACATGTCCCACGTTTCTTTGCCGGAGGTTCAAGGATCTTATCTTCAGAAGACGATGCTTCTCCACGGAACTGTATAAGAAATACGGTGATATCGGTTGGCAGCGATTTTAGTTGGGTTCTAGATGCAAGTTGTTCTTTCATAAGACTTTCTGCTAGCTTCTTGAGGTAAATACGTCTTCGTGAAGTTGCCTCTGGCTTTGTAAAGGAGAACAATACTTCCGAATTTATGCCAGCAATGTTCAAAACGGTGAAGAATATAGCCAATGGCCAACTTCTAGTAATCCTTGAAACAGAGTAAGAGGCACACATTTTATCTACAACGTCAACTCCACCTTTTGTCATATTGTAGTCTGTGATTATTTCTGGTTTGTGAGTTTCTTCATCAAGTGCTGCTGTGTCATGTATAGTAGACAGAAGTACGACAGCACGGTTTTTACGGGGAACATATGAAACTAAGGTCTTGTGCTTCTGAAATCCAAACAATGCTTTTCCAATTTCTCTTGTTTTGTTTGGGAGAAATTCTGGAAGAATTTGATGTCTGTTCTTCCTCATTGTTCCAATACACGAAATTTTCTTTTGCAGTAAATATTCAGCAAGTGGATAGCTTGTGTACCAATTGTCAGTAGTTAGAGTCCGGTTGGAGTTTTCTATTGGCACCACAAGTCTCTTCACTATATCCTCAGGAGCATTAGATGCGCGGTAATGCCCTTCTGGTTGCGTGCCGCAATAGACCTCCAGATTACTGCAATAAAATGTTTGTGCATCGCATAATGCAAACATTTTTATTCCATATTTAGCTGGTTTGCTGGGAATGTACTGTATCCATCCACACCGACCTCTAAAGGTATGAAGCATTTCATCTACTGTGGTGAATTCATCTAGCGTATAAGAATTTTGACAACTAGCAACAAAAGCTTCTAACACTGTACGAAATGCAGCCAACTTATCAGTTTTTCTCCTATCATTCCTCGTTTCCATGTCATCAAACCGCATACAACCTAGAAGAAACAGAAACCTTTTGTAACTCATTGCAGCCCTAAGCAGTTGCATTCCTGTTCCATCTGCCACCCAAAGTTCCTTTACATTAGCATGATAACCCTTTCTTGTACCAATCAAGAAAAGAATTCCCAACACAGCCATTATTTCATGTCTTGATGTCACTTTATTATCCCTTTCACGCGAGAATTTATGAGTGCCTCGCTGTGTAGTTTTATACATATTTGTATAGCTTACAATTTCATCAATAATGTCAAGGTGAATTATTTTCAGAAA
The DNA here is from genome assembly GCA_030765045.1 of Tenodera sinensis. Lineage (NCBI taxonomy): Eukaryota > Metazoa > Arthropoda > Insecta > Mantodea > Mantidae > Tenodera > Tenodera sinensis. The sequence continues at coordinate 156,738,503 of CM060962.1, forward strand.
AGCATCGACTTCATCAGTTATGTCCATCACATTTCTCTTGGGGCGTGAAAGAATTTTCACAATGTTTTTTCTTTTGGTTTTTGAAAGTTTAGCACACTCACTTTTACATCAACGCGTAACTTGGTCTTTTCCAATAAAGAATTCCAGATCTTCCATGGGCTCTACGAAATCATCATCATCCGCAGCTTCCAGTTCAGATTCGCTGTCGTGGTCCTGAGGTTCAATGTTTTCATCACTCAAATCCACGTCACTTTCCTCCAGTTCTGAAAAGTCTGAATATACTTCATCATTGCTCTCTAAGAGTAACTTGCGAATTTCCTCTTCTGATAAACCTTTGGAACTGAAATAAAATAACAAAAGAAACGTGCGTATATAACAAAATCAACATTTAATATGCAGCTATTGAAAATAAAAAAACAGTGAATAAGTACATTTCACTTTTTATTTTACTCACCTCTGCATATTGACTGCTAGAAACAAAGCTTGCAACTGTTACAAGAGCAGGCGCGCGTTGTACTTATTACAACATTCAACACCTCATTGCTTACAATGCAGAAAATAAACTGACAAAGCTGAAGAAGGAAACTGAAACCATAGTAACATTGTCGAGTAAACAACGGTAGAGGAATACATTGTAGCGGCGGCACATCAGCTCAAGGTTAAGGCATTGGTAAAACATAAAAACAGGTGCTGTTGTACTTTTTACAACAGCGCGCCCGCCGGTGGGTTAACAAACACAAATGTCATTATCGTGAAACTTCCCCAAAGACACGATCAACTCCCAAACTCTTGGGCGAACCAACAAATACAAGTTATAAATGCAAACATTTCGAAAATCAGTGAAAAGTATGGTAATGTTAGGTTGATAAACACTTTCAATTCCAGTCGACACATGTATACAAATCATGGCATGCATCTGAATAAATTAGGGAAGAGAATACTAGGTGAAACTATTGTTCATGTTATTTTAGACATTAAATAAAAAAATGAGGGAAACAGTGTACTTGGTGTAACAAATAAAGATAAAGTAGTATTGGATACAAAAAACTAGACGGCTTTTCATACAGGCAGGTAAAGCACAACTCTCCACACAGGCAGATAAATGGTAAGTCATTAAGGCTCATTCATCAAAACATTCAAATACTGTCCAATAAAATCGATCACTTGAACATATTCATAAATGAAGAGAAACCCGATATTCTAGCTCTTACCGAACATGGGCTAAAGGAATATGAATCGTGCAATACTTTTATTAATGCTATGAAATTGGTGGCAATATATTGTAGGGATAAAAAGAAATGGGGCGGTGTAGGGACCTTTGTAAGTCAAGCAGTAAAAAATAGCTGTGAAAATATTGATCTTGCATGTTTAAGCATAGAAGGACAAATTGAGTTGGGTGGTATCAATCTGATCTGGCATAAGCAAAGACTAGTTGTAATTGGCATATACAGACCACCAAATGGAGATATCAACATATTTTTTGAGAAACTAATACTGTTACTAGAGACATTTCTAGCCAAAAAGGAAACAAAAATTATAATATTAGGTGATATAAATATTGTGACTTTTTGTGGCGTGGGTGTGTAGTAAAGTAGACAGATGTAGTCGAGATAAAGAAACACTTTTATTTCCGTAAACAGTAACTTTGTACACTCGTTGCAACAACAAGAAAGTCTTTTTCGATTCTCCAACAGCACGGCTCCGAACTCGTAACACAAAGAACTAACTCTTCTCCGTCGGCACAACGCTTCACATCGTCTGTCCGTCTCCGTCGGCACGACTACTCAACCTTCACATACGTCTGACTGACTCTTCTGTCGCACTTTACCGCTATTTATATCTCCCAGGCACTATTCTGGAAGCTTCAGGAACGCTCAGTAATTGCGGCGAGATATACAAAGTAGAAGATTCCAGTAACCTCTATCCTTTTCCCTCTTTCGGCAAGCGCCCCAACAATGCGGCCATTCTCTGTCTCTTTCCTTCGGCTCCTTTGCGGTAGCGCCGACAATAATGCGATGGGTGACACTGCTGCTGTCGGCAATTAGATGCGGCGGGCGCGGTGACACTGCTCCCTCCTCAGAGTTGGTCGTCCCGACCAGCACTATCACTGCGGCATCTCCCTTGCGCCCCGGTGGACTAACCCATCGAACCTCTTCTCCAGGAGGCACGATCCTAGGTATCGCTGTTGGATAGTGTCCCTTGGTCCGGGTAGGACGATGTATGCCATCCTGCTACGAAATTCTGCAACAGTACCGCCGGTCTTGGCGGTCCCTCATCCAGTTGCCCTTCTTCCTGGTGTGTTGACGGGCCATCCTGCGTACTTGGAAACGGCGCACTGGGTACCATGTCCGCCGACCTCTCTGGCGCACCTTCGCAGCCACCTTGCTTCCGATGGGTCCGGCAACAAACCCCACCATGTCCGCGCGAGTCGCGTCCACCGCTGCACTCGTGTTCACTCGTGCTCGGCACGGCCTCTCCTGTATCCTGCCGTCCACGATGATGTCCACCATTCTTCCGTTCACGGCACTATGCGTCAGGTGATTGGATGGCTCCGACGGTCCCCCCATGTCACACGCCAAGTCGGTTCTCGCGTGATGCTCGTTTGCTTGTGCGCTTCCCTGTTGATCGTCCTCCACGTCGTATCCTGTTTGGTTACGTACCCGATACACTCCTCCAGGGGATCCTCGACGACGCCCCTGAACTGTCCCTTTGTCTTCCCCGAGACGTACATTTTCGTTATCTGAAACGGGCGCAACTGTCGCCTCGGCCACTAGGTGCTCCCTCCCCGGGTCCGCGCTATTCCGTCTGCCCCTGGCATCCAGTACTTTGACGCTCTCGTCAACTCTTACTACCAGGGCGCCAAGACGTTCCCCGTCGTCCTCCACGACGTCCACATGCTGGCAGAGGTCTTCCACCTTTTCGCCGAGTTCTTCCACGTCTCCCGTCACGCCAATCAGTTCGCCGAGTTGTTCCACGTCTCCCGTCATGCCAATCAGTTCACCGAGTTGTTCCACGTCTTCCGTCACGCGAATCAGTTCGCCGAGTTGTTCCACGTCTTCCCTCATATCCGAAACGGGCGCAACTGTCGCCTCGGCCACTAGGTGCTCCCTCCCCGGCTCCGCGCTATTCCGTCTGCCCCTGGCATCCAGTACTTTGACGCTCTCGTCAACTCTTACTACCAGGGCGCCAAGACGTTCCCCGTCGTCCTCCACGACGTCCACGTGCTGGCAGAGGTCTACCACCTTTTCGCCGAGTTCTTCCACGTCTTCCGTCACGCCAGTCAATTCGCCGTCAATTTTCACCAATAGCTCCATCTTCACCTCTTTCAGCTCGGCAGCGAGATTGTCATTTAACGTTTCCATTTTGGCAGCGAGGTTGTCGTTTGCCGTCTTCATTTCGGCGAATAATTCTTTCATCATTGCCATCATCCTAGTTTCCGAATCTCCCTCCATCTTGGTTCTAACGTTGCAACTTCTAACGACGATGTAACGAAACTAGAAGCAATTCGACGGATCCCACTTCTGACACCAGTGTAACTTTTTTTTGGTTTGGTTGTGAAGTAAAGTAGACAGATGTAGTCGAGATAAAGAAACACTTTTATTTCCGTAAACAGTAACTTTGTACACTCGTTGCAACAACAAGAAAGTCTTTTTCGATTCTCCAACAGCACGGCTCCGAACTCGTAACACAAAGAACTAACTCTTCTCCGTCGGCACAACGCTTCACATCGTCTGTCCGTCTCCGTCGGCACGACTACTCAACCTTCACATACGTCTGACTGACTCTTCTGTCGCACTTTACCGCTATTTATATCTCCCAGGCACTATTCTGGAAGCTTCAGGAACGCTCAGTTATTGCGGCGAGATATACAAAGTAGAAGATTCCAGTAGCCTCTATCCTTTTCTCTCTTTCGGCAAGCGCCCCAACAATGCGGCCATTCTCTGTCTCTTTCCTTCGGCTCCTTTGCGGTAGCGCCGACAATAATGCGATGGGTGACACTGCTGCTGTCGGCAATTAGATGCGGCGGGCGCGGTGACAATATTCAAAAGCATTCACCTTCTAAAATCAAACTTGATTGCTTATTAAATGAATTTAACTTAACAATGACAATAAATGAACCCACCCGTATTACCGCAAATACAGCCACAGCAATTGACAACATTATCACAGATATTGTAAACATGCCATATAAAACTGAAGTCATCCATTCATGTCTATCAGATCATACTGCGCAAAAAATTAGCTTCCAAGAAATAGTTGAAAAGGAATGTTCCAATGGCCGTAAAGCCATAAAAAGAAGCTATAATTCCTTTAGCGAAACTAATCTATTAAACTTAAAAAAAAAAAAAAAAAAAAAAAGCCCTTGCTCATGTTGATTGGGGAGATATATACACTGAGTTAGATTCAAACATAAAACTCGACTCACTTTTTAAAATCCTAAAGCATAATATAAATATGTACTGTCCCCAAATCGCAGTCAAAAATAGAAAACAAAATAAAGTAACCAACACACATTGGATTACACCAGAGATTAAACAAATGCGACTCCAATTAAAATTTGCAATCTCTCAGGCAAACAGCAGCAACGTTGAATTTAATAAAATAGAACTAAAGAACTTAAAACATACCTATGATCAAGCAGTAATAAATGCAAAACAGAAAATTGTTAGTAATAAGATTCTTAATTCTGCAAGTGTATGTAAATCTAGCTGGCAAGTAATAAACAACATCCGTAAACCCTTAAACATCACTGATTCGAACCATTTTGTAGTAAAGACGAATGAAGGTATAACAGATGACCCAGGAAAAGTGGTAGAAGCTTTTAATGACCATTTTGCCTCTATAGGTTTAAAGATACATAATCTCAACAAAATCAATTCCACTAACTGGAGCCCCAATGCTATAAACGATAAAATATAAAAAAACTCATCAAGTATGTATATACCCAATCGATGCAAATGAGATCCTAAATATAATCAAACAAATAAAAGCGAAAAATAGCATTGATGTCGAAGGTATCCCTATGTCATTACTGAAAGGATATAGTCAAGAAATCGTAAATCCCCTCGTTGATATAATAAACTCATGTCTAGAACAAGGAACTTTCTCAGACAAACTAAAAATTGCGAAAGTAATAGCAATCTTTAAAAATGGCGACAAAAGAGAATTGAATAACTACCGTCCAATATCAATCTTACCAGTGCTCTCAAAAATTTTCGAAAGAGTAATCTACAAAAGGCTAATAAGTTTTCTCAACAAGTTCAGCCTAATACCTAAACATCAAAATGGCTTTGTAAAAAATAGATCAACAATCTGTGCGGTCACTGAATGTATCGAAGAAATTATAAAAACATTGACGCAGGCAAATATGCAACGGCTTACTTATTAGATCTTACTAAAGCTTTCGAATGTGTGGATAAAGAAATACTAATGAACAAACTGTCAGTCCTGGGGATCAGAGGTCTGGGACATAAATTAATAGAATCCTACATGACAAACCGAAAACAATACGTAGCTGTGAATTAGACAAATGGTGATGCTATATCACTTTTGTTTATCCTATACATGCACGATATAGCTGACTATATATACCTAAAAGTACAAAATTAGTACAATTTGCAGATGACACTAGCGTCACAGCCAGCCATTCCTCTAGCATAATGCTGGAAGAAAACATAAGTAAAATAGCTATGAAACTATTGCAGTACTTCTCAATGCTAAACTTAAGTATAAACCCAACTAAATATGAACTGATAACATTCGGTAGGAAAGCACTTAATACGCCTCTACAATTTGTATATTGACAACAAATCAGTAAACAATGTTGACAAAGTAGAGCTACTTGGTAGTAGTAGTAGTAGTGGTAGTAGTAGTGGTAGTGGTAGTAATAGTAGTGGTGTCACACTAGATAAAACACTATCGTGTACACCGCATATAGACAAATTAGCATTAAAAATAAGTAAAAATCTATTTCTTCTTAAGAGTCTAGAGAATTATGTCCCAGCAGCAACTAATAGGATAATTTATTTCTCTCTCATTCAGTCACACATGTCATATGGTATAGAAATATGGGGCAATACTTCAAAATTAAACCAAAATAGAAAATTTACTTTACAGAAAAGAGCAATCATATATATTTCGAACTCAAAAACGCAAAACTCATGTAGAGAAGCTTTCCGTCAGCATAAAATAATGACGCTACCTAGCCTGTATATTTATAAAACTATACT